>CALYLW010002934.1:0-22929 GCA_944989445.1 Ampullaceana balthica | reverse complement strand
ATAGCGGCCGATAAATAATAAATTTCCTGACAATTACACGGAAATTTTGGATTTAAACTATTGACTGACGGGAATGTTAAAAATGTCGATACAGTTTGCCTACCATGGTTCTAACACTTCGCCTACTTATCAAACCAAATGAAAAGCGTATTAAGCTAATGGCAGTAATGGAGTCTGACTCAGAGACAGAAAATGACGACAGCTCTTCTGATGAATTACTGCGTTACAAAATGGAGATGAAAGTTCCTGAAACCATTAACCCTCTACGATGGTGGAAACGTAATGAACACCGATATTCGATAATGTCATTCCTTGCCAAGACCGTTTTGTGCATACCAGTTACCTCAATTCCATGTGAATGATTGTTCAGCTCTGCTGGTTATATTGTCAATTAGACCCGCTAATCACTTGAACCAAATAATGTCAACACACTTGTCTTTTTGCGTAGTTGGTTAAAAGATGACATATAAAGGAGACATTCCAGTGTTATTTAGATTTTCAACAAGAACGTTTAATAAATGATACTTAAGACATCATAAATTTTAATTTTTGGCTTTAATCGAAATTAACGATTAATTAATCGTTAATTTTTCAAAAGTAAACGATTAAATTTAAATTAATCGTTAAGAGTCCTAGTATATAGTGATTGGCGACACTGACATGCAAATCCGTTTACGTTATATTGTGTGTGTGTGTTTATGTGTGAGGCCGTGTGTTTGTGACTGTGTGTGTATGTGTGTGTGTAAAAATATTGTAGAGCGTTCTCCCTTTAGTTATATCATGAACGAACCAGCAAGTACTTATATTTACCATGAATATATTGACATAGAAATATAATTAAACAATAACTAAACATTTATACAATTATTTCTTTAAGGTTTGGTTATTAAGTAAAGGTTTACAAGCGTAACTGGCATTTTATTGTGTGCGATTATGTCCGCATGCAAAATTATGTTGGCTATAGTCACCATATCATAATTTAACCCAGAAATTTGATCGTGAACAGGTACAGGTGCCGACAATGTCCTGCAGGTTAGCCTTTTGACGGAAGGCAATTAACTCTAACTTAGAACTACAACACAAATATAATCTAATACAACTATTAGATAGACACAGGGAGAAAAACCCTTTTCTTATGCTATATGTAAGAACAAACAAATACAAAATCTCGCTCTTCTCGTCCAGAACTCGTTCGTGCAATGGGTTGCCCGAGGAAACCATTAATACCAACACACTATCAGCATTTAAAATATTTTTGTAAAACTATTTCTATATATAAATCATGGATACTCGTAGGACGCAATAAGCCTATGTATAGAATGATCGTATGTAACATATCAGCTAATATAAGATAAGACTTAGTTTCACGTATGGTAGTGTGTTCATGCTAGAGGGCGTTTGTTATTAAAACAATATAATAACCCGGATGTTGACTCGATGACCAGTTACAGGTCCCTCAGAACGTCCACAATGACACAACCAAGTCAAAGATTTGTCACCTTCATCAAACAACAACTCGAGGTACTCAAAGCAGAGCGGCAAAATGTGATACAGACTTTAGATCTAGCTACCAATCAGGTGACCTTTCTTTAAGATTAACGTTTTATTATTTTATCCACCGTAATAACAAGTGTATAAAAAAGATGAAAAATTCAATAAATAAATTAAAAGACGTATGTTTTAAAGTTTTGTGTTGTGTATGTGTTTGCGTGTGTGTGCGTGTGTTTGTGTGTGTGTGTGTGTGTGTTAAACTACCAAATTAATATTCATTTATCTCCATTCATTTTTTCAATATTCAGATAACAAGTGAAGTTAACACCTGGTCAAACGAAGGGAAAGTCAATCACATAACGTATGCTGAGATGAACAAAAGAGTCCAGGATGTTATAAACTTTTTCATGGCCAAGTCTGCTGAAATTTCAAGTATTTCATACAAACTGTGAAATGTCAATTTAGTCTTCAAACATACCTTCACACAAGCTGTGACGTGTCAATATATTCATCAAACAAACCAGCACACCCGCTAACACTTACCTATGTATTCATCAAACATACCAGCACACAAGCTAACACTTACCAATGTATTCATCAAACATACCAGCACACAAGCTGTTAAGCGTTGTTTATGTTTGAATTATTTCGTGCGTGTTTGTGACATTTCGGGGGTGGGTGAGGGGTGGGTAAGGTTAGACGGCCTCAGGGGCCTCTGAGCAATTTTTCCCTCTAGAATGAGTAGTTTGTTTGTTTGTTTGTTTGTTTGTTGTTTTTTTTTGTTTGTTTTTTTAAAACATAGATCAACAAACTTATGTGCAGACATTGCTTCTGCGCTGGTGTTTCAAGAATAAGATTATAAAATTAAAAATAAAATTTTACTTTCAATTAAACCTGTCAACCAACACAAGCTAAGGTAAATCAGTCCACAGAAATGAATTGGAAATATAGGACTATATGATGGAAGTGTGTGCTTCAATGGGGGGTGATAGGAGGGGAGACAAATTTAGAAATAAGCATTATCAAAATTATTTGGGACCATTTGTTTAAGAAATGGCTTTTTTTTATCCGAATAGCACAGTCTGCAGCATTGATAATTAAAAAATAACATGTTAATTTTCTTCCTTAAACTGTAAAGTTTTTAAAATTAGAAAGAAAGTTTTATGTCGATTTTTCGAACACGTGTTGTTGTTGTTTGTTGTTTCTTTACCAAAGAGAACCAACGTGTAGTAACATTTGCTCATAATTTTTGTACATTAGAAGCATAGAATCTATATGCTATTTTTAAATATTCATATTAAACTTCATTCGTCTAAAGAAAGTAAACCTTATAATATGTTGAGTGACATAAGATAATTATAAAAATGTTTATTTTTTAAAATTATATTTAATTCTACACTTTCAGATCTAGAGATTAGAGTAAATGATAATAGCCACCTAAATACTTCTTCTTCGGCAACGGACAAAGATTCGCTAATAACTAGAGCCGATTGCACGAGACAAGAAGACTTAAAAGCAAGCAACGTTCGAAAGAGAAGAAAGGGTAAATAAATCAAGTATAAATTGTTACGGAATATTTCTTTTTGGAAAATTGTGTTAATTTGTTATTATTTTAGTGTATTTATTGACATGATTTTTCCGACATTAATATTTTAAAATCTGATGAAATTCACACGACAATGACGTAATTTCTGAAGACTATCATCTGAAAATAAAAGGTGATGTTAAAGGTGAGCCTATTTGAAAGTAATTTCATTTTTAAAAGTCCTCATACGAAAGGGAAGGACACCAACCCGTAATAATAATAATAATAGTAATATCAATAATATTAATAATAATTTGATAATTTATATAGCGCAGTACCCCAGCCAGTAGCTTGGCTCACAGCTATTAATTATATGAAATTATATTTTTAGCTATATCATAAATGTAACTAACATATAATTATAAATGCATGCAAAATAAATGTTATGATAGCACATCTTCAGGGTAGAATACCGCACAATCATATGGTCCTTCTACAAGTAAGTATTGTCATATAGAATGAATTATGTTAAGCAAGGAAGAAACAATAAATGAAACGTAAGGTAATTACACGTCATAAAATTAGTCAAAATAATTAGTTTTTTAAAATTAATATACAGAAACTAGGGCTGCGGAAGCTAACGATTACTTTCTCGATTAATCGTTAAAAATTTTAACGATTAAATTTGTATCATCGATTAATCCACCCACTACTTATAAACTTACTGGAAGTCAAAAAGTAAAATATTTCAGCCGATAAATAAAAACTAATTTCCGGACGATTACACGAACGTTTTGGTTTTAAACTATTAATTGACGTGAATGTTCAAAATGTTGATACAGGTTATTGTGTCCATTGAGAGAAATCGTTTGCCTACCATGCAATGTTCCCTCTAAGTCTAAGCTTCGTTGATCCGTGGGCAAAGTTAAACAAAAACTCGTGTGCAAAGTTTCATTTGTGGAATGTTTTACAAAATTTGCTGCGCGGTGATTCTAAATTCCTGCGTGGCGTCGGTCAAATATCTGCGCAGCCGCGCTGCTTAAAGGGAACATTGCTACCATGGTTCTAACACTTCGCTTACATATCACCTGCAAACCAAACATCCACTACAGTATCGGAAACTTCAGCTGAGACAATCTAAAGCTATGTGAACGATTGTTCAGCTCAGCTGGTTATTTTGTCAATCAGACCCACTCATCAATTGAAGCAAATAATGTCAATACACTTGTCTGTTTGCGTTATGGGTTAAAAGATGTCATATAAAGAAGACATTCCAATTTTTGGCTTTAATCGAAATTAACGATTAATTAATCGATAATTTTTTTAAAAGTTAACTATTAAATTTAAATTAATTGTAAACAGCCCAAATAGAGCAGTGATATCCAACTGTTTGACCCCGCGGGCCAATTATTTTCCCCATGAAGCCGGGAGCCACAATTAAGGTCTTAAGAAAATTATTTAATGTATAAATACTTCTTACCTTATGTAACTTCGTCTCCTCAGCAATACAACAAATAACGTGAAAATAAATTGTATCAAATCTCTAATGCGATATTTGGCTTTGAACTGTACTTGCAATTTTCTTATTTTGGGGTTCGTACTCAGTAACTGTTGCTCTTATTAAGTTTCCTATATGCTCACCAGTAAAAGCGTTTCTTTTGTTAAATCACTTATATAAGCTTCACCGCCGTCTCTCTCTGTCTTTCTGTCTCTCTCTCTCTCTCTGTCTTGGGCGGGCGGAAAAACAAAAGTAAAAAAGACACACTTCCCGTAATGCAATCGAGCTGAAACTTTCCACATATACTCGTGTCACCCAACAATGCATAGTATCAAAATTTCAGATCGATCAAACGTACCGTAGTTAAATTAATGCACTTTTAGTTTATCTCTATATTACGTATGTAATTCAATTTCACAGTTTGTTATTGTTTTTCTTTCACGTGCCAGTTGAGTTCACGCTTTGACGCCACCCGTCTATGTCCACACCCCCTCCCCCCTTCCCCCGGTTTTAAAGCCACACTTGACTTCACGCCAGCCATCGATGACCACATCTCGTGTTTATCACCAGGGGAGTTCACTCAGTTTCAGGCTGAACATTTTTGTCGCGTTGGAACATAAGGGATTTATAGTCAAAAACTTTTGTTTTTACGGGAATGTTTAATTTAGATGTTATGATATTCAGGATGGAGAATCCTGCTTTACAGACGTAGGTGCTCCCAAACATGGTTATTATTTTTCTTGAACTTTTCTACAGTTTCAATTCGTCTGCAGAATTCAGTTGGCGACGAATTCTTATGTTGATCACGAAACGGCGTGTTATGTTGAATCTCGATGATTTCAAGCTGCAACTCACCTTCGCCTGCTCCTAATAATGTCGTTTTCGAGGCTATATTAGAGGCCTCATAAGTAAATGGATGTTTTAAAAATAGCAAAAAAGGTGTACGATTTCGAATATCTTTCAATCGATCTGTGAAATTCAGCTTCAACGTTTCTAATAAAAGATAGAATCGCTCATTTGTGACAAGCCCTGAAAGTTGTTGAGTAGCCTTGGCAAGAGCTGGGAAGTGGGTAAAATGTGACTGATTTAGTTGGGTGATGAAAAATCGAACTTATATTCAAAATACTGATTTCTCCCATCAGCTTTGGGGATATTTGAAAACGTACTTGCAATTTCAAATTAAATTTATTCACATGATCCGTGATGTCGGTTAGAAATGATAATTTTACACACACACATACAAATCACGTGTTTATATATAATTTAACAAATCCTCCTTTTTTTTTGAACTGAGAACACACTTTTTTTTTCGTCAATTATGTTCCAAAATCTGGAAAGAACTTTTACTTTGCTCAGCCAACGAACATCAATATGAAGAATAAAATCCCCAAAATCTTTATCACAACATTCTAACAAATTCTTAAAATGTTGGTGATTTAATGGATTAGCTCGAATTAATTAACACTTTTCACCACAATATCCATAACATTTTGCAATTTATCATCCTTTAACTTTAAGGGAAGAGATTCCTCGTGAATTTATGCAATGATAAGATTGAATGTCTGGAAAATCAATGTCAGCCATTAGCAAACCAATGAGTCCAACTTTCCTTCCTATCATTGCTGGAGCACCATCTGTTGTAACAGAAATAAGCTTCCTCAAATAAATGTCGTTTTTTAATAGAAATTCCTTCAGTGCCTTATAAACATCGTCACCACGGGTTGTATTTTGTCAATGGAATTAGTGTCTTTAATTTTTTTTTAAATATCTGCCCCTTTTCAAACCTAACCCAAACTATAAGTTAGACCCTGTCAATGATATCACATGATTCATCCAATGCCAGAATGAAACCAGAAGCGTTTTTTTGAAATCCGTAAGCAACTGCTCCAATATATTATCGGACATACTTCCAACACGCTTTGCAACAGTCTAGTGAGAAAGCTGAAGATAAGATATCTGTTTCTTTATTTCTTCCTTGTTTTAAAACTTAGAAAATAATGAATCAGCACATTCTTTAGTCAAGTTTAATTGTCTCACCATCTAGATACGACTTTTGTTATTTGCTAATAACCAGCTAATATTAAAAGACGCTTCAGTAGCACAATCACTTGAACTCAAAATCCGACGGAAAACATTTAGCTGACCATTTAAGTTGTTCTATAAAGAACTAACTTTGTCTTCTCTTAGCTTTGTTCCTTTCGGAATATCGTCATCGAAATTGGCATGCACTGACTTGTGGTGTCCCTGCAGATTTGCCTTTTTGATAGCAGAGTTAATAGCCTGACAAATTTTTAAAAAATGGCTTTTTTCTAAACAGAAATTCGAGTTCCCACGAAGAGTTAAAAGAACTATTCTTTTCTGTAACTTTTCGTTTCCTACTCGTCATATTGGCTTTCTCTTTTTAGAAACAAATGTCCTTTCAAAAATCGTTCCTCTTTTCTCTCAGAAATTCTTCTTGAGTGAATTGCACTAACTGCTAACACAGTTTTGTTCTGTTTTCTACTCCCAGAATGAATCATACTCATGAACTAAAATCCAGTAACTAGTCTGATTTCTTTTTAAAAAATACAGGATGGACATCCCCCACCCCCGACCAAGGCAGGTTTAATTTCAACTCGTTAACATTCCTCATCAGTTATCTGCGAGTTTTATAGTAACCAAGTGTAATTTTGATTATCCTTGCTCTATTAATAACATCCTTTCCAGAACGGACCTTAAGTTGTCGTGGTTGCCTATCAATGTAATCAAAACCAATCCTGGGAGACACGGGCATTTTTACGATGACCAGGTTGATGACAAACCCATTGACCATTCTTTCGTCAGGCATCTTTTCAACCGCCATTAGTAACTATAGCTAATTTGGGTACACCGTGACCCCGCCCACACCCTGGCACAAAGGGACTGTTGATATCCAATATCAGTTTACTCGAAGTTTCCTCATTGTTGAATTGGGACGCCCTGAACATAAATTTACCAAATCACCACCCTCTTTTTCGGCACAAACCCCGTCTTATTAAAATGCCACAATTCTCACGTAGTCTCCACTAAATTCTCAAAAACACTGACTCATTCATTGGTCGTTTTTTTTTAAAAAATCCTTTATATTAACTCGTGGTGTCTGGTTGATTGCTTGCTCGATTGCTTGCTTGCTTGTCGCCAAAATTTTGGATCGATTTTTAACCCACATTCTCGTAAGCTAGCGAGCTGAAATTTTGCAGGCAGATAAAAACGAAGTATCAAAATTTCAGATCGATCGCATGTACTGTCATTAAATTATTGAATTTTTAGATTATTTTATTTATCCTCTATGTATCATGTTATTTTTTGAGATAGAGTGTCGCGGTTCGGATTATATTGAACAACCTTTCTGTCGCGCAATAAGATGCGCATTTTATTGACAAAACTTTTTATAAACATATTCCTGATTGGTGCGCATTATATTAAACGTGTTTTACGACACAAATACAATTTTGTATTTTTGGATGGTCTTGCGCTGCGTATTATAATGAACATTCTTTTAGTTACTTCTCGTAAATAAAGGATTTATAGTCAAAAACTTGTTTTTTACGGGTTTTTTATTTACATTTTATTTTCAAAACGAATCGTAAAATTGTACCACACTCTGGCTGGCCATTTTAGACAGGTCTGTGGGCCGCAGGCTGCGGTTTGGACATCACTAAATAGAGCATGTATTTTTATTGAAACTTGTCTGAAAATTGTTATTTGTCTGTCTTGATCGGCGAGGACCATTTACATCATATTAGCAAAGTGCTATTGCGTATTGCTGTGTCTTTTGTGGCTTAATAGACCTAAAATTTCCCGAAAGGTCCGTCAACATGTCAGATAAGAGATGTTTGGTATGTCATCATGAGGTTTTCGAGCAAATTCTTTTTGTCTTGGCTTGCAGTACTTATATTTTGATTATTATAATTACGCCATTTTCAAAACATTGGTATGCTTGATCGAATGACACAAATTAACAAATAATTACGTTATCAATAAACTTACATGTGTTGTAGTAAGATTTAACTCTTCTCAAGGTATGAATATGGAAGTAACCACGGATGAAGAAACTCTACTCTCACTCAAACGGACAATGGAGCAATTTCAAGAAAAACAAGAACATTTTGATAAAAAATTGAAAAACATTTCTACACAACAAGAAAACTTCATTAAAGAAATTGAAATAATGACCAATGAAAATTTAAGATCTCAGAAAAAGTTTAAAAAGAGACTAATAGCAGTTGAGAAGAAAATCTTAGATTTATCCGAAACTGCTGATAACTTTGAAGATTTTTCTGTTAACGTTGATGAGAGAGTTAACAGACTAGAAGAGGAAAACATGTCAGTTAAAGTCTCAATAAAACTATTCAATAACCAGATTAGCTCCCTTAGATCTTGTAGCAATGGTGTCATTAGGTCTACACAAGATTTGTCAGTGAGAGTCGAGAGTTCAGATCAACGTTATAATGAAGTGTCTGATAAATTAAATCAACTGGAAATCTCCCTTAATCTCTTGTCATCTCAGTACAAAGAACAGTTTGAACATGTTTGTAGTGTCAATAAGGAGAAAATTGACGACTGTGTAAGTAGAATTATTTTTCTTCATTATTTTCTCAGAAATAATAAAATGCATCAAGTGATCGAAACTTAATCATTTTAATTTTTTAATGTAATCGAGTTATGCTTTCTATGATTTTTAAAAAAATGAAAATACATCTTTCTACTAAATTTTTTTTAGAATTAGTGATTTAAAATTTTGACGACACACGTGCATGTATCATGCAGGTTACTATTTCTGTTCTTGATTTATCTTGATACAGTCTAAATATTGTCAAACTTCTAGAAGTTTTCATTTCACACACGGTGGTAAAGGGGTTATGTTTATTTCTTTATTTTGCATTGAAATGTAATTTTGATTTTAGTTTTGTAAACTGGTTCATGTGGTAATGACGTAAGAATAAATAAATCAGGATTTAATGTTTAAAAAATCGTTATTTATATATATATATATATATATATATATATATATATATATATATATTATATATATATATATATATATACTATCTTATCAATCTTTCATGTCACGTGTGGCATAAATTGATTTGTTCTAAAGACAAAGGATATGAATAATATCCTTTGTCTTTAGAAGAAAATCAATTTATGCCACACGTGACCTGATTACTCACTGCAGTCCTAGTCAACGTGACAACAATCATCTTAATACATTTAGATAAAGCATTCAAACAGTTGATTCCATTAGGTAGAACATTCACACATTTCATTCAATTAGTTCAACGTTCACAAAGTTCAGCTATTTAGGTCAAACTTTTACACAGGTCAATTTAATTAGGTCAAGCGTTTCCTTATCTTATTTATGTAGGTCAAGCGTTCACACAGCTTCGACAATTAGGTCAAACATTCATACAGCTCAGTCAAATGTGTCAAAAATTAAGTCAAATACATAATTTTTTAAATTCTTTTTAAGAATTTTTTGTGTTAAAATTAAAGATATAATAATTGGAAACTGATTTAGTTTTTGAGTAAAGTTTAAAATGTTTTTAGATTTGTCATTTATTGTTTTTTTCTTAAAGATAAATTGAAACTTTTACGGACATTCCTCCCATAAATTAAAAAAAATTACAATGAATGTGGATTTGAATTATTTAAAATATACTTAGATATTTATTATACAAGAATATTACCAAATATTTTTCCTTATACGCATGTAACTAAAATGTTCAGAACTTAAGCAATCCAATTACACAGGGAGTACTATAATTAAATAAAACTTGCCCAAAATGTTGCTTATTATTATATTAAATTATTTTTACTGTTAAGGTTAAGGTTATATTTGGGGTTATACTAAATCAATTTTTTTTAAAAGAAATCCAAAGTTTTCGTTAAAATACTTGCTCAAAGTTCTGCTGTTTATTTTTAAACTAGCTGATCCCCGGCGTATCATAGGCCGCTAATGATTTAGTTACGGGTGAAGACTTCCTGAAAGACACAGTTGTCAAAATGGGGTGGGTTTTGGCAAACGACTGTGAGTCAATGAAAAGAAGGAACTCTGGAGAGCCCCGCGTCGTAGCATACGCCGCAGACTTCCTCATCATATACAGTGCAAAGAACGGGTAGGAGTGAGAGTACAGACACAAAAAGCAGCACCAAGTAAATATAAAATAGCGAAGAAAATTTAAAGACAGCACACTGAGGTTGTTGTTACCCGCCTCCCATTTAAAACTACCATCCCTTAAACATAAACTGTGATTGGCCGACCCTAGCGAGGGTTAGTCATATTTAGGGTTGTTAATTGCGTGTTTTATAAAATCCTTTATATTAATTCGTGGTGTCTGTTTGAACCCTCGATTACTTGCTTGATTGTCGGTCGCCAAAAATTTGGATCGATTTTTAACCCACTTCCTCTTAAGCTAGCGATCTGAAATTTTGCAGGCGGACTAGTTTCGATGATAAAAATAATGTATTAAAATTTCAGATCGATTGCATCGACTGTAATTGAATTATTGAATTTTTTAGATTATTTTATTTATCTCTATGTATCATGTTATTTTTATGAGATAGAGTGTCGCGGTGCGTATTATATTGAAACAAACCTTTCTGTCGCGCAATAAGGTGCGTATTTTATTGACAACACTTTTTATAAACATATGATCGGTGCGCATTATATTAAACATGTTTTACGACACAACTACAATTGTGTATTTTGGATGGTCTTGCGCTGCGTATTATAATGAACATTCTTTTAGTTACTTCTCGTATATAAAGGATTTATAGTCAAAAACTGGTTTTTTTACGGGTTTTTGTTATTAAATCATTTATATTAACTCGTGGTGTCTGTTTGTTTGAACCCTAGATTGCTTGCTTGCTGATAGTTGGTCGCCAAAACTTTGGATCAATTTTTAACCCATTTCCTCGTTAGCTAGCGAGCTGAAATTTAGCAGGCAGTTTTGTGACGATGATAAAAACTATGTATCAAAATTTCAGATCGATCACATGTACTGTAATTAAATTATTGAATTTTTAGATTATTTTATTTATATCTATGTATCATGTTAATTTTTTGAGATAGAGTGTCGCGGTGCGTATTATATTGAACAACCTTTCCGTCGCACAATTAGGTGCGTATTTTATTGACAACACTTTTTATAAACATATTCCTGATCGGTGCGCATTATATTAAACACGTTTTACGAGACATAACTACAATTTTGTATTTTTGGATGGTCTTGCGCTGCGTATTATAATGAACATTCTTTTAGTTAGGTCTCGTACATAAAGGATTTATAGTGAAAAACTAGTTTTTTTACAGGTTTTTTAAAATTTAATAAAACGGATTATCAATTATGTAAGTCCGATTTTAAACCGATTATCGTTTTAGCTGACTTCATAGAAGTTAGGGGTGTAATGAATTTCGCCTGCACATGTTTTGAAACCACCAATGAGTTGGCAGTCCCCCCCCCCTAAAAACCGATGTTCACTCGCGTCGTTTTGATTTCTTCGTGCTATAGTTTGTGTCCGTTCTTTCTCCACTTTATTTGCACTCTCCATGAGCAAGTCTGCGGTGTATGCTACGCCACGGGGCGTCTAGTTTCATATTAATTATAAATCCTCAAATCCTATTTTTATATCGTTCACTTTTCAAAAATTAATATATTAGCTAAAACAATGACGTCATATAATATTTTTATACAAAATCGATCGCAGTGCCACCTAACTTACAACCATACAGACAACGGGAATCAATATACATAATTAACATAAGTAACTTATCCGTGTTTGATAAATACGAAATATTAAACTTGCTGAAATGTACACAAAGTATTTCATAATAATTATAAATCCTCAAATCCTATTTTTACATCGTTCCTTTTCAAAAATTAAAATATAAGCTAAAACAATGACGTAATATAATATTTTTTTACAGCACGTCTTTAATTTATAATTATTTGCGAACATTTTTTCGCGCCTTCCGATGCACGCCTTGTATTAAAATATAAGCTCAAACTTTTATAATAAAGGCGAAAAGGAATTTAATGGGTACTCACGAAAAAAACTCCATCAAGGGAATAAAACAAAATCGATCGCACGCCACCTAACAGCATTACACATTACATCCATACATACATACAGACAATGGGGAATTATGTATATTGATGCTACTCAGGTAGATAAATTGTATAGTTAAAAAATTATTACAAATTTATCAAACCATCATGACCTTATTTTAAAAGATTGGTACCGTATGTCAGCTACTAGCCAAGAGACTGAATCCACTGGAAAAATTAAATGAGACCTTGAACAAGAAACTCGACAGTTGCAATAAACTTTCAAAGGTAATTTGAAATTGTATATAAATAAGAACCCACATTATAAAGCTATTTATTTAAATAAGAAATCATTTTAGTAAAGTTCTTAATTTTTTTTTAATTCCTTTTAAAAACTTACAGGTAGATGATGTTGAAATTCAAATGACTAAACTGGCTGACGCAATGAAAGAAATCGGTAATAATAATTTTAAACAATATATTTTAATCTGATATGTTCAAAGGAGGGGGTTGTTGGGAGGTTGTGGGAATGTATGCTTTCAGTCAACAACACAGAGAATTATTTTTTTTTAATACACATATAATGTATTTAGCATTGTTTAGTCTCGCTGTTTTAACAGTGGATAGTGTATGATGCCACTTCATTGCAAATGAAAAAACAAGTTTTCTTTGGGCAATTTTTATGGAACTGAATTTCGTCACTTAAACGAATTTATTCTTAATGAACAAATAACTGTAGTTATAACTCGGTGTTCTCAAAATGGTGACCATGCCCGAAAAACATCAATTAGATGCAAAACCGAAAGTTCTGTATCAACCTGGATCAAGAACATTATGAAAAATCAATATTGGTTTAAATGGAAACGATGGTGCCATTGAGCAAAAGAAAAACAATACACAAGGTACTCAAATCATTTAATAAAATCATCTGAATAGACAAAGAGATAAAAAAAACTGCTCCGTATGCACATACAAACTCATAAAAATCTCATTTCTTCCCACCTGGAATTTGGACAGGAAAACGAGCACTCTATCAACATTTCAAACTTTTATAAATAATCTAAATTTTAAAAAAATATGATCATAATTTATAATACTTACTTTTAAATGTTGGGTTAATTTTGTAATTTTTAATATTTCCTCCACAGAATTAAAGTGCAGTCATCCAAATGTTGGTTTTTATGCGATGGTTCGATTTGATGTTTTAAACCGTGTTTTGTTCAATCCCAGAAATCGTGTAGGATCATTTTTGACCGAATATATTACGCCAGATCCATGCAACAGAATGATTAAATCCAACTACGGGAATCACTTTGATCCTTCGACTGGTAAATTTACTGCCCCCTTGACAGGCTTTTATTTAGTCAGCTTGAGCACATCAATGGTTGATGATAAAAAGAACCTAAGTTATAGTATTACATGCTTTCTGAGAGCACCAGCCCAAAAGGACCAAAAAGGCGTCGAAATTTGTGTGATCGGTAGGAACCAATCAGTAACACGTTGCATTGAGCTGGAAGCAGGACACATGTTACATCTGAAATGGCAAACTTGCGAACAAGGTGTGAATGAGAGAATATGGGTTTATTTTTCATGCTGTATGATAAAAGGATGATGATGTTGAACAATATTGATTCTAATTTTTAAAATCATACAAAGTCTAAACTTCCCAGAATATGAAAAAAATAATAATTTGTGTACAATTTTGAACGCACTTTTAACATTTTAAAATAAATGCATTTAAAATCAAAATAAATATTTTTTATTTAATATCTTATGTCAAATTGCTCAAATGAGACCAACTCTTCTCAACAAAGCTGCAACCTTCGTTCAACCCAACCTCTTCAGACGCTTTAATAGTCTCAACAAATACATATTAAACTATATAATTTGCAATTGTCACGCAAATAGTGTCAGTCAGTCAGTGCGGACGCTATGGGAGGTAACTCCCGATTTAAAAAAATAAAATAAAAATGTTGCTTTCGAGATTTAAAAAATGTGTTGCTCACCATAAAATATTGTGACGTGACGTCATTATTTAAGCTTTTATTAATGTGTGAAGGAAACGAAGTAATAAAAAACCCATAAAAAACAAGTTTTTCACTATAAATCCTTTATGTACGAGACGTAACTAAAAGAATGTACATAATAATACGCAGCGTAAGACCATCCAAAAATACAAACTTGTAGTTATGTCTCGTAAAACGTGTTTAAAATAATGCGCACCGATCAGGAATATGTTTATAAAAAGTGTTGTCAATAAAATACGCACCTAATTGTGTGACAGAAAGGTTGTTCAATATAATGCGCACCCTTACACTCTATCTAAAAAAACAACATGATACATAGGAATAAATAAAATAATCTAAAAAATCAATAATTCAATTACGGTACATGTGATCTACATAAAATTTTGATACTTAGTTTTTATAATTACAGCCAAACTGCCTGCTAAATTTCAGCTTGATAGCTTACGAGGAAGTGGGTTAAAATCGATGCAAAGTTTTAGCGACAAGCAATCAAGCAAGCAACCAGACACCACGAGTTAATATAAAGGATTTAATAATTTAAAAAACTCGTAAAAAACCAAGTTTTTCACTATAAATCCTTTATGTACGAGACGTAATTAAAAGAATGTTCATAATAATACGCAGCTCAAGACCATCCAAAAACACAAAATTGTAGTTATGTCTCGTAAAAGGTGTTTAATATAATGCGCACCGATCAGGAATATGTTTATAAAAAGTGTTGTCAATAAAATACGCAACTTATTGCGCAACAGAAAGGTTGTTTAATATAATGCGCACCCTTACACTCTATTGCAAAATATAACATGATACATAGGAATAAATAAAATAATCTAAAAAATTAATAACTTAATTACGTACATGCGATCGATCTGAAGTTTTGATACATTTTTTTATCATCGGCACGAAACTGCCTGCACAATTTCAGCTCGCTAGCTTACGAGAATGTGGGTTAAAAATCAATGCAAAGTACTGGCGACAAGCATGCAATCAAGGGTTCAACCAGACACCACGAGTTAATATAAAGGCTTTTTTAAAGAAAAAACGTAAAAAAACAAGTTTTTGACTATAAATCCTTTATGTATGAGACGTAACTAAAAGAATGTTCATTATAATACGCAGCGCAAGACCATCCAAAAATACAAACTTGTAGTTGTGTCATAAGACATGCTTAATATAATGCGCACCGATCAGGAATATGTTTATAAAAAGTATTGTCAATACAATACAAACCTAATTGCGCGACAGAAAGGTTGTTCAATATAATGCGCACCGCGACACTCTATCTCGCTAGCTTACGAGTAAGTGGGTTAAAAATCGATCCAAAGTTTAGGCGACAAGCAAGCAATCAAGGGTGCACGCAAGCAGACACCACGAGTTAATATAAAGGATTTAATTTTTATAAAACGTAAAAAAACAAGTTTTTTACTATAAATCATTTATTTACGAGAAGTAACTAAAAGAATGTTCATTATGGAAAGTAGCTGTGGAGTATCCCAAGCTTCGCGAAATAGCAAGAAACACTCTAGTGCTCTTTTGAAGCACTTACATGTGCGAAACATCATTTTAACAAATGAAATATCTCAAGAACAATAAACAAACCCGACTGGTGGACACCAATCTGGCTTCAGGAATACAACTGATGCTCTCCAGCGAGTGCCTAGACTTTGCGCGACTCTCAGCAAACATCCAATAGCAAGGCAGCTACTAATTTTTGAACTCTGGACTGCTAAGTTACATGGCCAGTGTTAGTGAAGCAGCTTATCTATTATTCAATTTTTGTGTTCTCAGTGTACTAATGCCACCTAACAATATACTCATGTTGTACGCGTTTGACATAATGTTAGGTTTACATGACGATGTTCCATAAAGTAGAAATATAAGAGATTATAGATGGAAATGTTTTTGTTTGTAATTAAGCACTGTGTTTGCCTACAATAAAGTATGATTATGTCATTATTATCTCGCGTTGCATATTACTGGAGGTACTTTTTTTATAGAGCTCGTTTCGTTTTTCAGTGAAAAATTTTTTGGCGGCCGTTGCAAAAGTAATTTTTTTTAATGCGGCCGTCAATAGCCCAAAGGTTGCGCACCCGTGGCCTAGAGCAACGGTGGCCAGACAGCCGCTCGTAAACTGCATGCGCTCTTCTTTGTGCACATTGCGGCTCGCGAACAATTTGTGAGATTAAAACTTTTCATTTGAAATATATAATATTAAAACTAATTGCAAATTTTAAAATATAACTTCCCGGAAGAAAGGATCTGAAAATAACTCGGACTTCATTTAAAATTTACAAGCTAAGTGGTAGCAATTGTTTTCTGATTTTTAGGTGATGTAAACTGTCGAAGTTCTGATTCAGTTTCTGGAAACAAATTCCGGTTTTTAAAGCACTGGCCATTACTGCTAGTCCCATTAAAATTGGTAATTTTATTATTAAAATAATATTTCTTGAAGCTTCTAGCATGAAGTAAAATACCGTCAACTTATGAACGCTAGTTGCCGACTAATATTCATTTTTGGTACAATTTATTACCGTGAATCTTTGTACTTTAAAACGAGGTTCATAGAATAAAAGTATCCAGCTGTAACATACATTACTAATAATCAGCATGTGACATAGATTCTTCGCAACCCAACTACTAGTAACAACATTTTAAAAGAACTTTGCCAGTTTAAATTATTCTTAGCGTAACCATAACAATTCATGTTCACTATAATTTTGAACCTGTATGCGTACTACGTTTTTATTCAAAAATCTATATATTTTTTATTGTGTATCTGTAATTCATATATTTTTTTCATCATATGATTAAAGTTAAGAAATTGAAATGTTTAAATCATTAAATTCCAATAAAAGTAGTTGACTCTTAAAAATTTATTACAAAAGGAAGTTTTCATTGCACGTGAAATCGTGACCCATATTACTTAAATATGGCTCTCAACTATTTTTTTTTACATTTTGAATTTAATTTAGTTCTAAGATACTACAGGTCTCATTGTCAATTGCCTAGATGGTCCCTGTATTCTTTTTGGAAGTTTACGACGCTGGAATATGTGAGAAATAGCGCAACACGAGTGGTATTGAGATGTGCGGAAAGCGCCAATTGTATAATATTATTTTTTTCAAAATTGATTTTCGTTACTGATTTTTACTGTAAATCTAATTGAACGCTGTTGTGAGAATGTTTGTTTCATTTTGAATAATACTTTGTTTGTGTGACGTGCATAGGGTAAGTGAGACTACTGGAGATATTTGTTATTTTGATCAGAAATAAAGCCATAACATTTCGTGATAGAAAATTAAACTCATATATAGTAGCGTGAGCAAAGGGTGAATTTCATTGGCCAAAAAAAAATTAAGTGGCGCGCTAAATGAGGATGTATGTTGTTAAATTGGATGTCCTTTAAAATACATAGAAAAAATTAATTGTTGCAAAGATCTTGACTTTTTATTGTATTACATTATACTCTTGAGAGACATTATTACATAGCCAAATGTGTTCTTTGGTTCATTTCCTCATTTAGTCGATAATCTGAATATGTAATTGTCTCGTAGCTAGTTTAAGAAAAAATGTATTTTATTTTATTTTGTAAAAACATTAGTTTGTAGAAATCAATATATCTTTTGTTGTCATTTTGTCGATCTATTTGTTTTAGTCAATGTTATACAATTTTCTGGTCCAGCGATATTTGCGTTTCAGTAAACGGACAGAACCCCTCTCCCCCTTCCCCCACCCCATATAATGCATAACTAAAAGCAATTAATAAAATTTAATTACCATTTTCATATTAAAACAACACTCTATTATTTTTAATAGTTTCATTGATATTGCAGTTCTTCTTATTCATATTTATACTGTTAATTAAAAGTGAATTGAACATGTTTAACATGATGTGGACAATGTTGAAAATCAAAGCATAATTTCAAATGCGCTTTTACCAAAAACATTTATGTGCTTATATTTCAAGTTTATGTAATTATTTAAAAATAATATCCCAATTATTCAATGCTTGAAACTTGAAATATATATTTAAGCTAACAAATATTATTACTGATAATTAATATAATTAAATAAACTTATCATACTTTTTTTATAAATAACATTCAATATACCACGTTACTCTGTCATTAACTTCCTATAGTGCTGTTTGGGTAGGCACATTTGTCACTGAAAGAAATATTAAGCTAAATTAAAATATTAAATCACAAAGACCTTATTCTAAATATGCGTTAAGCAAATTTAAAGAATTGATAAGAGTTTTTTTTAAAGCAGTAGATAGGGGCGGGCTTGGTGTGCGTCTGCTTTGGATAACACCCTCACACTAAGTTGCTGCCTCCCCAGTTAGGGGTGTGAAACAAAGTAGATAACACCCTCACACTAAGGTGCTGCCTCCCCAGTTAGGGGTGTGAAACAAAGTAGATAACACCCTCACACTAAGGTGCTGCCTCCCCAGTTAGGGGTGTGAAACAAAGTAGATAACACCATCACACTAATGTGCTGACTCCCCAGACATGGGTGGGAAACAAAGTAGATAACACCCTCACACTAAGGTGCTGCCTCCCCAGTCAGTGGTGTGAAACAAAGAAGATAACACCATCACACTAATGTGCTGCCTCCCCAGACATGGGTGGGAAACAAAGTAGATAACACCCTCACACTAAGGTGCTGCCTCCCCAGTGAGGGGTGTGAAACAAAGTAGATAACACCCTCACACTAAGTTGCTGCCTCCCTGGTCAGGGGTGTGAAACAAAGTAGATAACACCATCACACTAAGGTGCTGCCTCCCTAGTCAGGGGTGTGAAACAAAGTAGATAACACCATCACACTAATGTGCTGCCTCCCCAGACATGGGTGGGAAACAAAGTAGATAACACCCTCACACTATGGTGCTGCCTCCCCAGTCAGGG
This sequence comes from Ampullaceana balthica, assembly GCA_944989445.1. Lineage (NCBI taxonomy): Eukaryota > Metazoa > Mollusca > Gastropoda > Lymnaeidae > Ampullaceana > Ampullaceana balthica. The sequence goes on along the minus strand of CALYLW010002934.1, from coordinate 3,412 downwards.
GTGTGAAACAAAGTAGATAACACCCTCACACTAAAGTGCTGCCTCCCTAGTCAGGGGTGTGAAACAAAGTAGATAACACCCTCACACTAAGGTATTGTCTCCCCAGCCAGGGGTGTGAAACAAAGTAAAAAACTTAACATCAGTCATAGATTGCAAGATATGTTCAATTAACCAATTGTAGATTAATGCGTTTTTAGTTTAGTCCTTAATTGGCAGTGCAAATTGTTCATATCGGGCCTGTAAATTTCATGTTAAGTTTTGTATCTCGACTAAAATTAAGCAGAACATGGGGAATATTACGAATAAAGAAAGCATTACGAAAGTCAGACACACTAAAAATACTTTCTAGTTGACTATAATTTTTTAAAATTCTAAATAAAAAACTTCGATGTTGACGAAAACTTGCAATAGAATATATTTGATCAAATACGATAACAATGTATACAAATGAAATAATTTATTTTTCAATCATATAATACTTATATGTATGTCGTTTATATTAATACAACACACAAACACTCATAATGAACCACTAAACTATAAACATCTACTAATATTACCCTATTATATTATAAATGCCATTTTAATTTTATTTTGGTCCCCAGTTTATCATATATTTTTAATAGACATGATTTTTACTCCAGTAAAGCGTTTTATATTTTTAAAAAGCAATTCAATTTTGTATTATTTTTTTTTGGTTCATAATTATTTTTTAAAAAAACAACACTATACATAATTTGTTATGTATATCCGCCCGTCCGACATTAGCGCTACCAATTTTAGAATGCAGTGAAGCGCTAAAAAAAAAGCCATGATAAAAAAAAATACTGCACCAAAAATAACTCTGTTTCAACTTCCGCATAGAATTGTTCAATATATAAATAAATTAATAAAAATAAATAAATAAATATAATAAAATAAAGGTGCCGTTAACTTGCACGGTATGATACGGTGTAAGTTAGTAAAAAAATAACTTGCACGGTATGATACCGTGTAAGTTAGTAAAAAAAATAACTTGCACGGTACGGTAATGTTTTAATGTAAAAAATAGACAACTAAACCTAACCCTGACCCTAAAACTAATAATTACAATATAATTGTAATTATAAGAATGTTAAATTGATTTAATTAGTTTTAGTCCCTGTACTGTATTACTGTATTTGTTTTTCTATTTTAATGTAAAAAATAGACAACTAATCCTAACCTTGACCCTAAAACTAAAAGATCTAATTTAATCGTAATTATAATAAGAATTTTTAATTTATTTCAATATATTTGTTTTTCTATTTTAATGTAAAAAATAGACAACTAAACCTAACCTTGACGGTAACTTGACCCTAAAACTAAAAGATCTAATTTAATCGTAATTATAATAAGAATTTTTAATTGATTTCAATATATTTGTTTTTCTATTTTAATGTAAAAAAATAGACAGCTAACTCTAACCCTGACCCTAAAATTAAAAGATCTAATTTAATCGTAATTATAAGAATTTAAGAATTGTAAAAAAAAGATAAAAATATTAGTCTCTACCGAAAATTGAACCCATGCCTGTTCTTCTACATTCCGTTCTCCAGTCCAACTCTCAAACATGAGACCACGGTAGTTCGGTACTTTTCGTAAATTTTAAAAAGTTATAAATAAGTGACTACAAAACCGTCTCTGCGCATGTGCAAATACCGTGTTACTTGGGAAAAAAATAACTTACACGGTATGATACCGTGCAAGTTAGAAAAAAAATAACTTACACGGTATGATACCGTGCAAGTTAACACTACGTAAAATAAAGTTATGTAATCTCCCGATTGTTTTTTTTACACGCTTTTATTTAAGTCACAATGTTTGTATGTTGTATCCATCCATCCTTCCATCCATCCACCCTTCCTTCAAATCTTGAAACGTAAAATTAAACCACTTCTGATGGTCCTAGAGATCTGAAAATGTTGCCACAGATAGATCTTGAATGACAATGCATTGTATCAAAATTTCAGATCGATCGAATGTACAGTATTGAAATTATTGCATTTTTAGATTATCTATAGTCTATATATAAGCATCGGTACCCGTCTGCTTTGTTGACATCATTGAGTTCACCACGTGAACACATCACCGTGATATAAAACGTTGGGCGTTCGCTTATGAGGTGTTTGGTATAAAAAAAATAGTGGTAAATAAAACAAACCCGTAAAAACAAAGTTTTTGACTATAAATCCCTTATATATGAGACATAACTAACAGTATTGATTATTTTCAAACATTTACAGACTGAATCTGTCTTAACACAAGTTTGCTTCATAACCCTAGGGGGGAGGGGTGGGTGGGAGGGGGAGAGGGGAAAAGTCTGGTCACCGATTCGCTTGACCGAGCTCAGAGTGACACGTAAAATGTAAACAAAAGCGCACCGTCGTTTCGTTGGGTCGCCTCAATGCTCAAACTTTCACGTGGCAAAAAAACAATAACAAATCGTGAATTAAAATTACATACCTCATATAAGGATAAACTAAAAATGCATTAATTTAATTACGGTACGTTCGATCGATCTGAAATTTTGATACGATGCATTGTTAGGTAAGACGGGTCCGTGTGCCAAATTTCAGTTCGATCGGATCATTGGAAGTGGGTCATTTTTGACTTTTGTTTTTCCGCCCGCCGAGCCCATGAGATGATGAGAGAGAGACAGAGAGAGAGACAGACAGAGAGAGACGGCTGTGAAGTTAATATAAGGGATTTAAAAAGATGTATGGGCTTCAGACGTGAATTTTAAAGAGTTTTTATTATAAGTTTTAAAAAATAGCTGTAAAAACAAAGTTTTTGACTATAAATCCCTTATATATGAGACATAACTAAAAGTAGTGATTATGTTAAAAGCGTTTCCTTTTTTAAAAAAAGATTTTTTTACATTTTACTTATTTAAAATAACTTCCATTTTTGACGGATAATATAAAATACACCAGTAATGATTCGCGATTCAATATTTCGTGAAATCGATTAAGTCGTGGTAATTATATGGGTCCCAAAGTTTGTGACGAAACACAGCAAATTCGTTCTGATATGCAAGAAATAAGAAAAAAACCTCTTTGTTTACATATGAAAGTCTAAATAAATAATAATAATACGAGGGAAAAGTATGTAAGTAACAACAACAAAAAATAATTAATGTATTGGAAAAAAAACATAAATATTTTCTTTAATTTTAATCGAATTTCAATCGATCAAAATAATTTTAATCGATTAAAATTGTTATCGATTTATCTGTTAATTAATCGTTAATTTCCGCAGCTTTAATATATACATGAAATATCAATATAAGTATATATTTATATTTATATATTGAATGGATTTATGAATAAATTTATGAGACTATTTTTATGTGAAGCACTCTGGGGTCACCTGGTTTCTGCGCTATATAAAT
>CALYLW010002933.1:32200-42261 GCA_944989445.1 Ampullaceana balthica | reverse complement strand
GGGGCCGTCCATAAATGACGTCACGCTCCTAGGAGGGGGAGGAGGGTCACACTTTTGTGACGATGCGTGACGAGGGGGAGGGAGAGGGGTTGAAGAAATGTGACGTCACATCAAAAGGGTAACTTTAAATAAAACTCCCACTGAAATATTTGGTCGCTTACAATTTATTTAATGACTTTTTCTTTTCTTTTTTTAAAATTAAAAATCAGTGCTTCTCAATGTGCCGGTGGGTAGGCCATCAGACGCTGGTTGGCGTAAGCTATCGACGAAAATTAAATCTAATTATAATCCTTAAGTTTGAGAATCCACAAGATAACATATGAAATTGTTACACTGCGTCGTTTGATGTTGACATCAAAGTATTTGTGATGTAACCGCAGCTCCGTTTGGTTCTCTCATGGCAAGAGTCGTCGTTTTTTTGGGCCAAAATTATACACGTTTATGTGTGCGTTACACCCCACCCCAGACTCTAGGTCCTGCTCACATGACTCGGGGATTTGGGGGAGCGTCGTGAGCCCCCCCCTCCCCCGAAAATGCTACTGTTGAGTTTTACAAGCATGACAAGTGTCTAAAAATGATCTGAATAGTATTATGTGTATTATTTGTGTATATATTTTCAGTCAAAACGACACGGAATATCCTTTTTCTTTAAAAGGGGAGGGGGGGGAATCTATTTGATAAAATTTAAAACGTTTTAAGTTTGATATAATTGTTCGATTGGTTTTTGGTCAAACGCCCCTGGCCATTCTAGTCTTCTAGATCAGTGCTTCTCAAAGTGTTGGTCCGCGGACTGGTGCCGGTCCGTGGGCCATCCGCTGCCGGTCCGCAGATGTTCTAAAAAAAAGGACCGAAAAAATTGTCAGTGCAGGGGAAATAGTGCACCGGTCCCTGGTGCAATGGAGAAAATTCCGGCCGGTCCGCCATACTAAAAAGTTTGAGAAGCACTGTTCTAGATGTAATTGTAAATGAGCCCATTTAAAATTAGTCAACTATTCATTAACTTTATTGAATGCATCAAATTCTTGACATCGCAATTCGAGAAGAGCACAAAACAAATTTTCTTCTTAGCTCAGTTTTTAAGGCATTAATTTTAAATATCACAGAAAGGATACTTGATACAGACAAGTCATGTGGATTAAGATTATTGTCAATCGTGTCAATATAAATGAAAGTAGGGTGGATTTAGGTGTCTTCGTATAGTACGTAGGTAAGAAATCTACATTTTAAAAAAATGCATTTTCTGGAAGGAACCGGTTCAATAATGGGCATATGTTCCAAGCGTACACGTACACATGACGTATTTTAATATATCTAGTGGATTGTAGTGGATGTTATATGTCCCAAATGAGTCTGCATTACCCCCAAGAATTCCCTTTTGACCCCAGATGAGGTTATTTACCCCTGTTCGCGACCTCTTTCGGTTAAACGTTTTTAAAAAATGCTTCACGCGGGTTACGATATTATTATTAATTACAATGTAGATCTTCACTAAATAAATGATAAATACTTAAATGACAATAAAAGTGATTTGAAACATACTTATTTTCAAATAGAAAATAAAGTGTTTTTAGGGGGGGGGGTCAAAGATTTGTGAAGTATTTTTAGAGGGGGGGGGGCTATGTTTTTGTGACGACGCGTGACGAGGGGGGAGGGGGTAAAAAATCGGCAAAAATCGCGTGACGTCATTTATGGACGGCCCCTTAGTACTTGTAGATAATGATAATACGAAGCATTTAGTTGTCAATCCTTTGAAGAAGTAATGTCTGGTTACTATGTTCTCACTGGAATGGTGCAACAATTCTATATGTGCATCGTGTCAATTTACATCAATAAATAGATTTTAAAAAATAAATATATCTTCTTCTTTATTTACTCCTGTCAATAAACACTTCTATTGCGACAAGCAAAACACTAATTCACTAATGTAAAGAAATATATTTAAAAATCTTGTATCCTAGTGGGACATACCAAATGACGCCCCAAATATGTGAGGTAAATGTACCTGCTCTTCTCAAATGATAACCGTTGTTAGCGAAATGGCGACCCTTTATGCTCAAATCAAATGGCGACCCTTTCTGCTCAGATCAAATGGCGACCCTTTCTGCTCAGACCAAATGACACCCTTTCTGCTCAGACCAAATGACACCCTTTCTGCTCAGACCAAATGACACCCTTTCTGCTCAGATCAAATGACACCTTTACTGCTGAGATCAAATGACATCCTTAGTGATCAGACCAAATGACACCCTTACTGCTGAGATCAAATGGCATATTTACTACTCAGACCAAATGACACTCTCACTGCTCAGACCAAATGACAACTTTACTGCTCAGACCAAATGACAACTTTACTGCTCAGACCAAATGACACCCCTAGTGATAGGATAAATGACACTCCTCCGTAGGCGCTGACTCTACCTCCGTAGGCGCTGACTCTATACTGAATAAATGCGTCAACAGCGGGTGTGATTAGTGAAGAGTCATGACAATATGCCTAACTTGTCTGCCGGAATTCTAATATTCCAGGCACTTCACTGGTAACATCCAGAGAAATGCCGTGTATATACATGCACTTTTAGAATAACATAAATGCATTATTACTAAAAGCCACATAAGCCAGGTCACCGATTTTCAGAAACTCTCACCATGGACTTGTGACTCGCAATTCTACATAACTGCACTGAAAGCGATGCAGCTCTAATACTCATGTTCTTGAGCATTTTCAATTCACGTCCACATTCATCTGTAAGAAAAACGCCTGTAACACATGCTGCAGCTTTTAAAAAAATATCAATTCTCAAAAAAGAAAACACTATTAAAATGTACAACTTATTTGACTAATTTCCTTTATATTATATTATTTATATGATTAATCTCTAACATGATCACATCACGATATTCATCATAGGTGCATGTATTAACATTTTTTATGAATTTAAAAAAAATTGCTAATGAAACTTTTCTCACACGTATTTGCTTTTAAATATTTATGGAAGATTTCGATTCCAGCATAAACGACAAATTAATAGTGCATGACTCAAAAGGCAAAACAATGGGAGGTGAGAAATTGTGAAATCGATTATTTCAGTTGTGATGAGCTAGGGCGTGGTGTGAACCATGAAGGCAACGACAAGAAATACATTTCATCTTAATGAAGACTTTTTTCATATAGGCTTTATTTAGAAGAGAATGAATAATGAGGAATTAGAGTTAAAATTTAGCAGTGTTATAGTTTTAAGTTGTAAGGATAATTTTTGAGTCTTGGTTGTGATGCATTTTTAGGGATTGTCTGGGATCCAGTTCTAGGTAATTGCGATGCTGTAGTTTTAGAGATTGTCTGGAGTCTAGATTTAGCATTTTGAAATTTCGTAGTGTCGTTTCTTATATGTGTTGTAGTGTTTGGTGTTTTATGCTCTAATACAGGGGTTCCCAACCTTTTTGTAATCTAGAGCGCATTCTAAAATATCGGTAGGGTGGCGGGCACCACCTATTTTTAATCGACAAACTCCTTCCATAACTTCTCAATTTCCCATAATTTATTTTCTTATATTCATAATTTATCTATAAATAATAAAGAAACATGTTTCAAAATAATAAAATTATTATTCAAATTGCATACACACAGAGAAACGTATTTACAAAATGTGAACCAAATACACAAAGAAAACATTTTATAAAAAAAATTTGTCAATGTGATTTTTGGCATCGCATATCATTGGCCCGTGCCTCATAATTAGGAGAGTATGACGATAACCCGGTTAACAAACAATCGTAAAGATGCTCATCGGTGAGTCGAGATCTATATCTTGATCTTATTAAGTTCATGTTTGAAAACAATGATTCTCATAAATATGTCAAACAAAAAAAGATTCAATTTTATTAGACGTTTTTTTTCTCAAAATATGGGAACTTTTCTCTGTCCACTTTATTCCAAAAGTCCTCTGATAATAAGGATTTTAGCAAAATATAATTCTTAAGGTCCAAAATTTCTAACTCTAGTTTTTCTATGTCTTACCTTGAACAAAGTCTGCAATACATGCGGCCATTTCCATTACATTTATTTGGCAAGTAAAAGGATTGATATAGAAGGAAACAATTGGCTCGATATGTGTAAAAAAGAGGAACCACTCATACATACAATATCGCAAGCATAGGAACGTATTTAATAAACCCAGGCACTCAAAAAAATTACAATTCTAAAATATAAATAAAAATAATTCACATTTTTATTTAAGATTTATTTTTAAAATTCTGTCGAATAGTGGCGGGCACATACGAATCGACCCGCGGGCGCCATGGTGCCCGCGGGCACGGGGTTGAGAACCCCTGCTCTAATATTAAGTTTTATTTATGCTCTAGTGTTCAGTTTTATTTATGTTCAAGCGCCAGGTACTATTTAAATTCCAGTGTTAGGTTTTATTTATGCTCTAGTGATCTAGTGCAACGGTGGCCAAAGCGTGGCTCGCGAGCCGCGTGCGGCTCTTTTGTGTTCCCATTGTGGCTCGCGTACAATTTATGAAATATATGTTACTTAAGGATTACTGGAAGATTTCCGAACCATGTTTTATGACTCATAGAGCTTCAATACGGCTCTCATCAAATGGCTCACAGTTCCTACATGTCTGGCCACCCCTGCTCTAGTGCTAGGATTTATGTTCTAGTGCTAGGTTTAAAGCTCTAAGTGTTAGGTTTTATTTATGTTTTTGTGTTCGGTTTTATTTATGTTCAAGTGATAGGTTCTATGTATCTTCTAATGTTAGGTTTTGTTTATGCTCTAATGTTAGGTTTTATGTTCTAGTTTTAGTTTTTATGTTCTAGTGTTAGGTTTTATGCTCTGAGTGTTAAGTCTTATGTAATGTAGTTTGATTCCGTGTTTTAAAACTCAATAGAAAAGCTCAAATGTCAAGCCATGCGACTTGAAAGAAATTAAGTCAAAGTTCAAAGGTCAAGACGAGAAGAAAGCGATGTTTGGTGAAGGTTACACAGAGCTGACGGTAGGACAATAAACACATATTGAACTCGTTATGTCTCGAACATGCAGGTACCAAACACAATAAATATATTGTTTTCCTGCTGTCTACACATGACGTAGGTAACTCACATCCGTGTTCACAACCTGATATTCTCCACAAATATCCCCGCCCCCGCATCCCAATTGTATATCACGCATTCATATATTAAATACCTTTGTCTCAATTTTTGTTAGCACACCTGATCTTAATTCTGTATTATATTTCGTCTCTCTCTCTCTCTCTCTCTCTCTCTCTCTCTCTCTCCATCCCATTGTCTCATTGTTAACCACGATGAAATTACGTCGCTATCCAATGTACAAAGTCTCGCGCATACACATCGTCATAATATGACCTGTCATATTCGACTTCTGATGACGCCTTGAGACGCAAAGACATTTTTATAATGGGGAGGGGGGGGGACATACACACTAACCATAAGGGAGTGAAACCACCACACGCTTTTTTAGGCAGTTGTAAAAGATTCTCAAAGATTTCCTCAAATTTGCGTATTGTCCTCAATTTGTCGTGTTTGTTACAATGATATTACAAAATTAAAAAAAAATTACGTTAATCTCTATAATTTGATTCACAAACAAGAATTTCATCAATAAATAACCTTTCCACCAACTAAATTTCAGTTTGAAAACATCGTAACTAACATATTTAGTATTATTTAGTGTTAAATATCAAATACCGTAAGTTGATTTGAAAATAATTATTTTCTAAAAAAAATAATTCTATTGATAATTAAATATTAATTTTAGAAACAAATTGCTGTAAAAGATCCAAATTAATACTTTTTTGTTCCAGTTTGTTTTGCAAATCCTTTTTTAGTTATCCATCTTTGTTTCTTACTATCGATCTATCATTTGGGATTTTAAAAAATCTTTGTGTCAACAGAATCAAACTCCCTGTCTCTGTCCACCAAACCCCTGTCTCTGTCCACCAAACCCCTGTCTCTGTCCACCAAACCCCTGTCTCTGTCCACCAAACCCCTGTCTCTGTCCACCAAACTCCTGTCTCTGTCCACCAAACTCCTGTCTCTGTCCATCAAACCCCTGTCTCTGTCCACCAAACCCCTGTCTCTGTCCACCAAACCCCTGTCTCTGTCCACCAAACCCCTGTCTCTATCCACCAAACCCCTGTCTCTGTCCACCAAACTCCCTGTCTCTGTCCACCAAACCCCTGTCTCTATCCACCAAACCCCTGTCTCTATCCACCAAACCCCTGTCTCTGTCCACCAAACTCCCTGTCTCTGTCCACCAAACCCCTGTCTCTATCCACCAAACCCCTGTCTCTGTCCACCAAACCCCTGTCTCTGTCCACCAAACCCCTGTCTCTGTCCACCAAACCCCTGTCTCTGTCCACCAAACCCCTGTCTCTGTCCACCAAACCCCTGTCTCTGTCCACTAAACCCCTGTCTCTATCCACCAAAACCCTGGCCCTGACCAGAGCCGGTCGTAGCAATTGCGGGGCCCTATGTGGCTTAGTATGCGAAAAGGATTGCGCGGGGCTCAGTTTGGGTAGGGATAAGGAATTAAAAAGGATAATAAGTGAAAACTAAGATAGGCGGGGCCTATGAAAGCGCGAGGCCTACTGCGGCCGCATAGGTTGCAGTGGCATAAGACCGGCCCTGTCTCTGACCACCACTAGGGTAGTCGCATTCCGGACCAGACGGCACAGTTCGTATCCGACTTTTGCGCACTGGGTGACACGCACAACCACGCAGCTTGTTTGCGTCAGTCGGTCCGTGTTTATTTATGCGTGATTAGAATTTATGACGTAGTGAAGGGGTTCCCAACCTTTTTGTACTCTAGAGCACATTCTAAAATATCGATAGAGTGGCGGGCACCAACTATTTTTAATCGACAAACTCCTTCCATAACTTCTCATTTTCCCATAATTTATTCTTATATTCATAATTTATTAATAAATAAATTAAATAATAAACAAACATGTTTCAAAATTATTAAATTACTAGCAGACCCGTCGTGCGTTGCAACGATCTCTTTAAAAATGAATAAATCGAAAGAAACCAAAGATTGGTATGTTTTAAAAGAATTATGCCATAAACCTTCGGGGAAGTGAGAAAAAAAAAGTCCAAGTTTAATAGCAAACTGTTACATAAATTAATAAATAAAAACTTACAAAAGGAAAAACGATATTAAGAGGCCCAGCCAAAAAATGAGTGATAATTTAATTTTTTTATTGCCATTGTACTCAAGCTAAATTTCTCAATATCGTGTAAAATTGAATGGGGAATTAAATTGTTACCGTGCAGTAAAAATAACATTTGGGGCCCCCAGCTCCGAGGGAATGGAGATTAGGAGTTCAGTGCCCTATAGTAATATATTATAGCTATATACTGATATAAAAAACGAAATTTAGGGGCCCCTGGGCCCATTCGGTGAAAGATTTCAATTTAAAAAATGCTGTTCATTTTAATTCAGTTTCCTCATAGATATATTCCTTAAGATCGTGAAAAATTAAATGGGGAAAACTATCTCAAACATATTCGAAGAAAAGACATTTGGGGCCCCAGGCCCCGAAGGAATGGAAATTTGAATTTCTGTGCCCTATAGTATTTTAATATCGGCTGCCAAGTTTTTGTATACAAATTTTGGTTAAGGTCCATTCATTTACTCGGTAGCTAACGCATAAACTTATTTTTATATACCTCATATAAGCAAAAAACTACATTATGGGCCCCAGGGCCTAATTATCGCAAGAAATAAAGTGCGAAAGACATTTTAATTTGAATAAATTTCAAAATACATACATTTATTTATATGTCTCAATATTGAATGAACGATAAAATATTGAACATTTACTAAAAATGAAATTTTGGGCCCCCTGCCCCAAGGGAATGAAAATTAGGAGTTCAGTGCCCTATAGTAATAAAATATAGACCCTTAAGTTTTTATATATTAAAATGGGTCAAGATCCATTAATTTTCTCAGTATTTAACGCGAATACTAATTTTTATACAGCTAATATAAGGAAAAAAACGACATTTAGGGGCCCCTTTAGTGAAAGGTGTCAATTTCAAAAACCTGTTCATTTAATTCAGTTTCCTCATAGATATATTCCTCAAGATCGTGAAAAATTGAATGCGGAAAAATATCTTAAACATATACGAAGAAAAGACATTTGGGGCCCCCGGCACCGAATATATTGACATTAGAAGTTTAGAAACCTTAATTATGTCAATATGGGCTACTAAATTTTTGTATGCAAATTTTGGTTAAGATGCATTCATTTACTCAGTAGCTAACGCAAAAACTAATTTTTATATAGCTCACATAAGCAAAAAACGACATTAAGGGCCCCAGTGCAAGATATAAAGTTCAAAATACCTGTTCATTTCAATGTGTATAATGATGGATACATGTGTCATTAGTTGTCAATATTGTTAATAATTGAATGGTGAATAAAATCTTAAACGTTTAAGAAAAAGAATTTTTTGGGCCCCCAGCCCCGAAGGAATGACTATTAGGAGTTCAGTTCCCTTTAGTGTTTTAATATTGGCTATCAAATTTTTATATACAAAGTTTGGTTAAGATCCATCAATTTACACAGTAGCTAGCGCTGAAACTAAATTTTATATAACTCATATAAGCAAAAAATGACATTATGGGTCCCCGGCGCCCCATGAGTGATAAATTTAGAAAAAAAGTTGCCAGTCTCCAAAAGTTTCATGATGATCGGATGAATGGTTTAGTCAGCTATAAAGGACATGCACACAGACATACATTGATTTTTATATATATAGATTAACAAAAACGACATTAAGGGCCCCCGGGCCCAATCGGTGCAAGAGAATAACTTTAAAATACCTGTTCATTTCAATCTGGATCATGATAGATATATTAGTCAATGCTTTTCAAGATCGTGTAAATCATAACGGGAATAAAGTATTTAACGCTTACAAAAAAAAAGGATTTTGGGCCCCCGGCCCCGAAGGAACGGACATTAGGAGTTCAATGCCATATGGTACTTTAATATAGGCTATCAAGTTGTTATGTACCAAGTTTGGTCAAGATCCATTCATTTTCCAAGCAGCTAAGCCTTAAACTAATTTTTATATAGCTCATATAAGAAAAAATTCTCATTATTGGGCCCCCGGCGCCCCATGAGTGTTAAATTTTGAAAAAAAGTAGCCTATTTCCATCCCGTGAGCGTACTCAAAAGTCTCCAAAAGTTTCATGGCGATCGGATGAATGGTTTAGTCAGCTAACGGGAATAAAGTATTTAACGCTTACAAAAATAAAGATTTTGGGCCCCCGGCCCCGAAGGAACGGACATTAGGAGTTCAATGCCATATGATACTTTAATATAGGCTATCAAGTTGTTATGTACCAAGTTTGGTCAAGATCCATTCATTTTCCAAGCAGCTAAGCCCTAAACTAATTTTTATATAGCTCATAGTAGAAAAAATTCTCATTATGGGCCCCCGGCGCCCCATGAGTGTTAAATTTTGAAAAAAAGTAGCCTATTTCCATCCCGGGAGCGTACTCAAAAGTCTCCAAAGTTTCATGGCGATCGGATGAATGGTTTAGTCAGCTAACGGGAATAAAGTATTTAACGCTTACAAAAATAAAGATTTTGGGCCCCCGGCCCCGAAGGAACGGACATTAGGAGTTCAATGCCATATGATACTTTAATATAGGTTATCAAGTTGTTATGTACCAAGTTTGGTCAAGATCCATTCATTTTCCAAGCAGCTAAGCCCTAAACTAATTTTTATATAGCTCATATAAGAAAAAATTCTCATTATGGGCCCCCGGCGCCCCATGAGTGTTAAATTTTGAAAAAAAAGTAGCCTATTTCCATCCCTGGAGCGTACTCAAAAGTCTCCAAAAGTTTCATGGCGATCGGATGAATGGTTTAGTCGGCTATAACAGACATGCATACATACATACTTTGATTTTATATATATATAGATTATTCAAATTGCATACACAGAGAGAAATGTATTTACAAAACGTAAACAAAGTAAATACATGCGGCCATTTCCATTACATTTATTTGGCAAGTAAAAGGATTGAT
>CALYLW010002933.1:0-22959 GCA_944989445.1 Ampullaceana balthica | reverse complement strand
AACACACGGACAAGTGACCACACTGACAACTGAACCAATAGACAAGTGAACATAGGACAAGTGAACACACGGACAAGTGACCACACTGACAACTGAACCAATAGACAAGTGAACATAGGACAAGTGAACACACGGACAAGTGACCACACTGACAACTGAACCAATAGACAAGTGAACATAGGACAAGTGAACACACGGACAAGTGACCACACTGACAACTGAACCAATAGACAAGTGAACATAGGACAAGTGAACACACGGACAAGTGACCACACTGACAACTGAACCAATAGACAAGTGAACATAGGACAAGTGAACACACGGACAAGTGACCACACTGACAACTGAACCAATAGACAAGTGAACATAGGACAAGTGAACACAAATCTAATAGAAAAGATGCTGAAGAAGTAATAATTCGAAACGTTTAGTAGTACTATTTGGACGTTTACTATCTAAACTCAAAGCTCCTACTATGTTATAAGTTTAGAGTTTAGAGTAACAGTAACAGGGTGAATGGAACATGGCGCAATTGATACTACATTGTAGTATCTATCTCAACTTGTAGATATTGTCTTGGTGAATCAAATCTTGATCAAAAAAGGAGTTGCATTATTGAATTATTTACTTTTATGCATTTAATGAGTTGTTTTCTATATTTATAACAGACTAGCCTACTTTTAACTTCATTTAAAAAATTCAAAACCTTTTCAGCAATTGTGTGAGATTTAATCAAACCATTTGTAGCAACATTATTGTAAATTCAATTAATATGCTGCTATTTTTCAATAAATACTATTTTTAAATTTTTTTTTGTTGAGAATAATAATAAAAGAATAAAGGCATATAACTGAAGGAGACAGATCAGTGCACAATACTAATATCATCAAATAGCTTAATCCAGCAAGAAATTCAATTCCAGTTAGAGTCAATGTAAGGTCAGGAAATTATTTTATGTAACTTAAAAAAGGGCAAAGACATCTGATATAACGTTATTATATAGTCATTAACACTAATTTTTATTATACATACAAATTATACAAATAAATTACTAAATTATAATTTTAAAAAATAACAGTCTGAACGCAAAATGATAAATATGAAATCAGCATGTTTATTATATAAAACAAAATGCCTGTTTTTGAAATGAAAGAAGATTTAATACAGTAAAAATTGCATTATATTTGATATTCTGCATATTTTATAATAATATTGTCATTACATTGTTATTCCTTTTTTATATTACTTGAAAATACAATACAATGAAAATAAATTAAATGTTTAAAGTCCATACATTTCACCAGCGTGAAATTACCATATTCTGGGTCCCTAATTTTGTTTGTACCAAATGCACTGTCATTATTTTAAATTTCTTACCCCCTCCACCCCCCCCCTTTTAAAAAAACTGATTGTTTTTTCTTAAACTTAACTAGTTCAAAAAATGTATTTAGCCATATAGTGAAGCGTTTAGGTATGAAAAATTTCAAATTGTAAAAATACATTAATTTTACTTCCATTCATTTTCTAAACCACAACACAGAAGAGAATTTCTACTAGTAAGATAAAACATTTAAGAAGCATGAAAAAAAAACAATTTATTGTAAAAGAGTATTTTTCTGAAATTGAATTTCCATTGCTTGCAGATTAGCCATTCTGTATAAGTAAACTAACTTATCAAAATTATTTGCATAGCCTTGTACTGCTAAGGCCACCTGCTCATCTAACTGAGCATGTTTACTTTTTATTCTTTCTGGTTGTCCCATTAGCGCTTTTGCTTTTGTCGAAGTAAGCCTATGAAAAGAAATATCTTTTTCAAGACCATCAAATGAGCTACAGATACTTGGATGACAGCCATGAAACAGTGCATTTAAGCCATTATGAAAACCTTCCCAGCAATTAGTAGTTTTCGGAGAACTTTCTATTGCAGCATCATTCATAATGGTTCCAAGGTTTAAATGAATACATTTCTCTGGAATGTCAGAGTTTGTGGTAGTTGGTATAGGAAAATGTGATTCTTCTCTGTGTCGCATTAAAGTTCTTGCTAGGGATGATTGTTTAGGTATGTGCTGGAGGACGTCATTGCTAACATTTATAAGCACATTTCCGATAACATATTTTGATGTCGCTTCAACACACTTAATGTCAGCCTTCATTTGGCTTACAGCAATATTAGCATTGGCTTTCTGTGGCAAGAGTCTTGCATGGGTGAGGTTGGCTCTACAATAACATAATTTTTATTAGTTTAATGAAAGCCTTCAATGACTGGTCCTGATATGATAAAGTCTAGATCTCCAAGTGATCACATCACTGTTTTTGTCTTCTCTCAGTTTAATATAGTCAAACCCTTTGTAAACCAACACCAAATTTCCACGCTAACTTTTTTGAAATCTCCAAAGCCATTTAGGAAAGCTGGAAAAGACAAAAATAAACATTATATGTTACTCTTAAACTAATTATCTTTAGTTATGAAACTGAAATTTGAAATATTTTATATATTTGACAGCATTTTCTTTATTATCTATAATTTTTAATTGGGGCTTAAATAATAATAAACTGCTTAAAGACTGTACAAATATAAACAATTTGCTAGCACAACCAAAGAATTACAGGTAAGTCATCAAATTTCAAAAAGACAATAACACCAAAAGTAAGTGTCTAGCCCTAAGATTGAGTTCTAAGACAGTAAGCATTATTTGCATAGGTGCATTCTAAATTTTAATTTTCAAAATATAAGTAAAGAATAGTTAATCAAATAATA
The DNA here is from genome assembly GCA_944989445.1 of Ampullaceana balthica. Classification (NCBI taxonomy): domain Eukaryota; kingdom Metazoa; phylum Mollusca; class Gastropoda; family Lymnaeidae; genus Ampullaceana; species Ampullaceana balthica. The sequence goes on along the minus strand of CALYLW010002933.1, from coordinate 20,201 downwards.
ATTAATAATATCAGTACATAGTATAGAGCAGGGGTCAGGGGCGGATCAAGATTGCACTTTTGCAAGAGGCCCCTGGCTGCAATTCCACTTGAGGCCTGGTCCATCCACCTTTATTTTACAAAATATTAAGTTTGGGGACCTTAAATCATTGGTGGCACCTGGATTTAGCCCAATCAGCACCCCTCTTAATCGGCCATAGGCAGGGGTCGGCAACCTTTTTCTAACTGTGAGCCACTTAAGGTTTCAAATTATTCAGATCGCAAACATCACATATTTTATACAAGTCGATCGATTTATAATCATTCTTATACAGGAAACATGAAGAGCCTGCTTGCCATTTGAAATAGCTTGGTGTGCCAAGTGTGGCACGCGTGCCATAGGTTGCCGACCCCTGGTATAGAGTATAGTATTGTACGATGATTAATTGACTATGAGTCTATCTATATATGACTATACTATACATTTGAAATTTTAAAACTATCTTTGTTATGTGTGTAGCCGAATGGTGGCTATATTATTAGTCTGAATAAGAGTGACTGAACAGCTAACGATACAACTAAATAACTGCAGGTACGTTGAGGACTATAGTCTTGAATAGTGTTTATTTGAATAAGTTCTAAGGGTTGACACAGAAAACACAGTGTACAATTTTATTACAGCATATGCTCTACTACTGTCTCTAGCACTGTCCTAATTCTCGTACATGTCGTACCTACATGTTCTCTCTCTCTCTCTCACTCTCCAACTGTTCTCTAAATGTTCTCGCTTATATAGTCGGTGAGCCGGAAGGTCTAGCAGTATTGTCCTAATACTCTAATCTGTCTAATTCATTTCCGGTCGTTGTTAGAAGAAATTCAGAAGGCATCAACATCCGGCAGCCAAATACACAATATTGTGCTGGGCTGGAAGGGGGCGGGCGTGGTACTGTTTAGAGGACCGATAATTATCACCTCTGCCGGAAGGCCAATATATACGCCGTATTCCAAGCTCAACCACAACAGTGTGGTGGGCTGGGGGGGGGAAGGTGCATATATTATCGAGCCGGAAGTCCTTATCCTCGGTGCCTGTCAGTCATCTATAACCCAACACTTCTGCAGGAATGAACAGAGGGTCCTTTGTTGGGTGCTTGAGGAAGGAGGAGGGTAAGGGAGCATTGGCGGGCGCATTTTTGGGGGGCACAAGGCCACATCTTCCCCATGCTTTTGAAACCCAGCGTCCCTGATGGTGCCATTTAAGACTATACCTAAATAACTGTCATAAGTCATAAGTTTCCCGAAAATAAGCTATTCTGCAAATAGCAATATAAAAATATCTAACTGTTACAATAATAAACCTTATTAATTGTCTGTGCATTATTTGCTAACAGTAAGTACCTAAAGACAACTAAGGTTTGTATAAAATCTTAGGTAGAGATGCAATATAGTAAATGTTATGACAAGTGACAGTTATATCTATCTAACATACTTGAGAAGTACATACATGGAAACAAAAATCTAAGAGTCAATGCTATGACGCCGTTAAGGTGTCATCACGTCATTGTTCATGGTGTGCCTCCAAGTGTCCACTACCCCTGCCCCATGAGTGATCTTCGCGGCGTAATTGGAGGGGGGTTGTTTCACATCTCTAGAGTAGTCAGTAACATAGCCGAGGTCATCTGTCAGTTCAGTGCACTCAGGCTTGTTGATGGACTGATTAGTTAGGATGTGCTTGTGAGACTGGTCTGGGCGGGTTATGGTCAAGACTGTTTGACGTCGTACCCGTGACTCAAATCAGCCATGTAGATCAACCGTTCTGGCGTTACAGGCTCTTTGAAAACAGTGGGGGTTTTTTTGTAGAGCTGTTGACGGTTGTATTAGAAGTCGTGTGATTCTTTGAAGGCCTGCATCGTTCTGTCCTTGAACGGATAGGACCTTTGTGAGAATCTCTCGTTGTTGTGCGCTCTTTAAAGGGGACATCCGATGTCGTAGACATCAGTTGTAATTTGCTGTTTTTGCTTTAAAGTAATTGTCCGTGAAGGCCATCATCATGAAAGGTCGTCTTGTGGAGAGTTGGGATACCTGGAGTTTGATATCCCCAGTTAGCTTTCCGACGGTTTACAGGGTTATGGTACTTGATTTGCCGTTCTTTGAATTCACCACAACAGACAGCATCACAATCCGTGTTCTCATTGTGCCTCAGGGGACGGGATAACCTGTTGCTCCCCACAGGACGTGGATGCCGTGAAGTGTGTTGCCAGTTGCGTATGTGGTAACTGGTCGCCATGTCCCTGCCGTAGTTCCGTTGTGAACACGGGGACGCTGTCATCGAGCGTGCTGTTGCAGTGATGGTTGCCATACGTTCGGCCGGCATGACCATTCCAGCTACTCGGGCTGTTTGGTCTTAATTTCCTGGTAACCAGGTAGACCTGGTGTTGTCAGGAATGGAGGGGAACGATTGTGGTGAGAGATGTACCTCCTCTTGGCACGACAGTCAACCTAAACGTGTCCTTTTCTATTACAACACAGACATACCATTTTTCGGCGACGGGGTTTCCGCTGGCTCGACTTGGCTTGCCTGTGTGATGGTGTAGAGTCTGCTAGTCTGGAATCAGGATTTTCTCTGGTTGGTGGTGTAGATAGCTCGTACCTTCCCCAGAGAGCTGCAACTTGCTGATCTATGTAGGTCATTATTTGCGGTGTCAGTTGGGTAAGGTCTGGAGGCGGAGGTGCTATGAGCTGGGCAGTAGTTGCAACATCGGAGAAGTCCCCCCTCATCCACCGTTGGGCCTCCTTTCGGACGTCGTCGAACGAGCTGCCAGCGTGTAATCTGGCGTATGTTCTTACGTCACGACGTAGGATGGTTGGCTGAAGACCTTGAATGAAGGCATCTCGGAGCATGTCGTCTGCCAGGATGCCAGGTCGTGCAGAGTTTGCGAGGAGAAACAGACGTCTTAACGCCGCCGCGTATTCGTCAACTGTCTCTCCCAGTCCCTGTTGCCTTTGGTAGAAAGCTGCTATAAGAGTTGTGGTGTCTCTCTGTCACCCAATTTCTGGATTATCATGTGTAGCAGTTTTTCTGGGGTGTTGATCTCCTCTGGTGCCCTGTCCAACACTTCATGGCGGGCACCCCCTTCCAAGGCACCCATGATCCAGGTAACCGCAGAGGCAGGGGGCACAGGCTGTAACTGTAGCAACAATTGTATTTCTTTTACGAACTATTCTGCCCCACTGTCACCCGTTAACTTTTGAAGCTTTGGCAGACGACTAAACTGTAACTGTTCCTGTTCAATTGTTACGACTTTAGGTTCCTTAGAATTTCAAATAGTTCACTATGTAGCACAAACTATCTACACTAGTGTAGACAACGCCAACAATTATGTAGCCAATTACTTCCCAATTAACACAAACAAGTAAATAAAATGCAGGTAGGTCGCGAGGACTGTAGTTTGTATAATATTTATTTGAATTCTGAATACTTTCTAATGTTAGCAAAGTAACTGATGTCTAAGTATTTTAACAATGGAAACACAGTGTACAATTGTATTACAGCCTATGCTCTACTATTGTCTCTAGCACTGTCCTAAGTCTCGTACATGTCGTACCTACATGTTCTCTCTCTCTCTCTCTCTCACTCTCCAACTGTTCTCTAAATGTTCTCGCTTATATAGTCAGTGAGCCGGAAGGTCTAGCAGTATTGTCCTAATACTCTAATCTGTCTATTTGATTTCCGGTCGTTGTTAGAAAGAATTCGGAAGGCCTCAACATCCGGCAGCCAAATACACAACATTGTGCTGGGCTGGAAAGGGGGGGGGGTGGTACTGTTTAAAGGACCGATAATTATCACCTCTGCCGGAAGGCCAATATATCAGCCGTATTACAAGCTCAAACACAACAGTGTGGTGGGCTGGGGGGTGGGGAAGGTGCATATATTATCGAGCCGGAAGTCCTTATCCTCAGTGCATGTCAGTCATCTTTAACCCAACACTTCTGCAGGAATGAACAGAGAGTCCTTTGTTGGGTGTTTGAGGAAGGAGGAGGGGAAGGGAGCAGTGGCGGGCGCATGTTTTGGGGGCACAAGGCCACATGTGTAACACAAATATATATTACTGACTTAGCAATAACATTAATTAATGCTAAATTTAAATCAAAATTGTTATAATTAAGTACCTGTGTGACAATGGTCCTGAATCTGAATCTTTTAAATTTTAAAGGTTAGTACCTGGTCTTGAAAACAGTTGAGTCAATTTTTTAGTGGTAGTCCTGTGTTACAAAGACAATTTAAATTATAATATAGTATAATAGTATTGGACTATTACTATTAAAGTATTTAAATTATGAGACCCAAAGTCCCTCTTTCAAAGGCAAAAACTTAAGGTCTTCATAATCAATATATCTATTGACTGCTAAACAAATTGAAGACATTAGCCTTAATTCACATTTTTGTTAATTTCAATCTAAATAAACAATTAAACAGTGAAAATTTAACATCTGATTTAGACCAATCTACTGTGTAAAGTTGAAAACACTACAATGTAACTAGGGCCAATTTTTTTTAACAGCCTAAGTTATATAGCCCGAAGTAATATAATTAAAATGCAATGAATAGTCAAAGACTATAGTAGAGACAAAAAATAAATTAAAACTTGATTATCTCAAAATGCGTAATTTGTGACTTAAATACGTTTAGCCTATAGCACTATCACTAAGTTAGTTTAGTTAGTGACTAAGACTAAGTTCATTAAGACTAAGCCTAAGCCTAAGCAAACTCTTCAATTAGTGATGCCGTTAATAGTACTACATGTATTAGTTAATAATAATATTAGTTAATATTTACTAATAGTAATAGTATTAAAGTATACTAGTATAAATAAATCTAAATAATAAAAGTTCAAGGATTTAAATTGAATTTTTAGAGCATACATAAGTAGGCCCATAACCCTAACCTACTGGAACTAAAAATCGTAATCAGTTCCAACATTTCTATTTAATTTATAGTTCATTTATTTATTATTATTATTTTTTAAACAGAGTATTGGGGAAAAGTAAATATAGTATACATGCTAATGATGGCGACATAACATTTAAGGTGATCGAACTGTAGTAGGTGCCAGAGGCGTCACTAGAAGGTTTTGGGGGTGCTGACCGCACCGGGTGACACCATCATAATGAGTTACATCAAAATGTGAAATTCTGTATGTTGTAATTTGGCAAGATCAGAATCGGAGGAGGTCTTTGGTTGGCGTTAGCTAAAGACATCTCTACCTAACACAATAGAAAGACCTCTCAATATAATTCTATGAGAAGACATCTCAACAATATCCTTTGGTAAAAGATCTCAACATTGTCCAAAGTGAAGTGATCTGATCGCTTGTTCTGTATTGTATTGTTGGTTAAACATAGTCTCATTGTATTACTAGGTATACATTACAAACTATGACTTAAATTGAAACTTGATTAGGTGATCACAGCTCTTTTTATTATATTTAAATTTTCTAATAACAGTGAGTTTTTTGTACTTTGTTGTTGTCGTTGAACGAAATTCTCTCTCTCTCTCTCTCTCTCTCTCTCTCTCTCTCTCTCTCTCTCTCTCTCTCTCTCTCTCTCTCGCTCTCCTCTCTCCTCCCTCTCTCTCTCTCACTCACTCTCTCTCTCACTCTCTAATTCTCACTCTCTCTCTCTCTCGATATATATATATATATATATATATATATATACAATAAATATGTATTCATATTTCTCTACATAAAAAAATAAGGGGATATTATGTTAAAACAAAATTTCAAATAACTAAAAAAACAAATAAAGAAACAAACTGGTGGTGATAAAATAAGTATAACAAATACGTACGCCTAACAATATAACACATCGGTAGGTACTTACAAGTACATAATATACACACAAAATGTCAAATCCTAGAGTTTGTATTTACTAGAGCAGCTTCCACTTTTGTGAAATTTCGAGTTACATGTTTTTGTTTATGTTTACGGCACTTGCACTTGAAAAAGTTACAGCCAAGTTTACAGCTTTTGCCGCCAGTAATTGATGACATTTTCGCTCAATCTCTTAGTGAAATCTCTAACTGAGGAATTTCTTAGTCATAAATAAACCTTCCATTACATATTGTAAAAAGTTTCCTCGCATGAAGTTGATTTAGGACTCCATGTTTCGTGCCTAATTTAAAAATATTGGTATCTTTTATTTCAAGAACAAATGCCAAAATATTTCTTCCATTGGTGTGACTTCTGTCAATATCTGGGACTCGAGCTCTAATTGTGTCACGCTTTCTAGCGGCAGGGTATTTTGAATTAAATGTTTCAAGCTTTTTTTTTAGCTTGTTGTTTAGAAATCACACTAATTTTTAATATATTGGTATTTCTTTTCTGCACATTTGGATCCTCTGAGGAATCTTTATAACCTTCATACGCGCGGTTTTCATGACCGGAGACTTGAATATTAGTTGGCTCGGAGACATTTCTCTTTCGTTGTTATGGGAATCAGAACTTTGTTCAGATAACGAACTTGAAGGTTTAATCTAATTATCAATAGGAAATAGTTCCACTTCGTTATGTTGACTCGGACCTAGCTCCACTAAAGAATTTGAAAATGTTTCATTTTGCTATGTACCTTATTCTACAGACTAAATTGTTTTGATCTTGTACTAGTACTTCTAAGCTTCTAAGTCCTCTCCACAGTTTAAATTAAACAGAACTCCTGTAGGTAGAAAACTATTGGTTCAGTAGTTGTCTTTTGTTCGAAGCGTACACGTACACGTACACATGACAGATTTTATTAAATACAGCGGATTCTAGTGGATTTGAAATGTTCCAAATGAGTTATCATTGCCCTATTCAATTCGCTTTTGCCCCAAATGGGGTAATTTACACCTGTTCGCAGACCCCTGAGGTAGAAGAATGAAACTTTTGGAAGTTGTTGCGTACCTTCCCGCGATGGTAACAGGAGGAAAAAATACTTAAACTATCTCTCACTGAAGGCGCAAATGCTGTTTCCAATTTATGGGCTATAAAAATTGACTGATCACTTATTCTCCAATATCCCGTGTAGATAGAAACATGAAACCTTGCGAAATTGTTGAGTACACTTTCGCGGTGATCAAAGGTTAAAGAAAAAAAATACTTAAATTATTATTCACGGGGGGCCGGGGGCAAAAATGTATTTTTTTCCCGAATATGAGCCCTATAAAAATTTGTTTAAACTTCGGCAATTGTTTAAAAGGATATATTTTGACCAAACTTGGTACAAACAAAAACTTGATAAGCCTTATTAAAATTATATATGCCAATTAAAACCTAATGTCTATTTCTTTTTGGGCTCAGGGCCCAATATGTTTTTTCCCCTTAACAACTAATTCTTTATTACCCATTTCATTTTACTCGATTTTAACCATTGTTAGAAAAAAATATATCAATCATGATCCATATTGAAATCAATTGGGTTTTTAACTTTACATCTTACACCATCGGTCCCTGGGAGCACTTGATGTCAGTTTTTTCTTATTTAAGCTGTATAAATATTATTGTGTTCAAATTATCGCCCTGAAGTTTAACGAAGTTGTACAGTACGTTCACATAAAAGTTGTACAGTACGTTCACAAAAAAGTTGTACCGTACGTTCACACAAACGTTGTACAGTGCGTTCACACAAAAGTTGTACAGTACGTTCACACAAAAGTTGTACAGTACGTTCACAAAAAAGGTGTACCGTACGTTCACACAAACGTTGTACAGTGCGTTCACACAAAAGTTGTACAGTAAGTTCACACAAAAGTTGTACAGTAAGTTCACACAAAAGTTGTACAGTACGTTCACACAAAAATGTATAGTACATTCACACACAAGTTGTAAAGCACGTTTCCACAAAAAGGTTCTGACATAAAATTAACGAAGTTTTAAAGTACGTTCACACAAAAGGTTCTGACATTAAAAAAAATTAAAATACCAATTTTTAAGGGCTGGGGGCCCAAAAGCTTATTTTCGTTACATAAGTTACATAAAAGTATATTAAATAGTTGCTAATGGATCTTCACCCAACTTGATACATACAAACGTGTTGGCCTATATTAACATTATAAAAGGGAACCAAACTTGATACATACAAACATGTTGGCCCATATTAACATTATAAATGGGAACCAAACTTGATACATACAAACGTGTTGGCCTATATTAACATTATAAATGGGAACCAAACTTGATACATACAAACGTGTTGGCCCTATATTAACATTATAAATGGGAACCAAACTTGATACATACAAACGTGTTGGCCTATATTAACATTATAAATGGGAACCAAACTTGATACATACAAACGTGTTGGCCTATATTAGCATTATAAATGGGAACCAAACTTGATACATACAAACGTGTTGGCCTATATTAGCATTATAAAAGGGAACCAAACTTGATACATACAAACGTGTTGGCCTATATTAGCATTATAAATGGGAACCAAACTTGATACATACAAACGTGTTGGCCTATATTAACATTATAAAAGTGAACCAAACTTGATACATACAAACGTGTTGGCCCATATTAACATTATAAATGTGAACCAAACTTGATACTTACAAACATGTTGGCCTATATTAACATTATAAAATGTTAAGCAAACTTGATACATACAAACGTGTTGGCCTATATTAACATTATAAAATGTGAACCAAACTTGATACATACAAACGTGTTGGCCCATATTAACATTATAAATGTGAACCAAACTTGATACTTACAAACGTGTTGGCCTATATTAACATTATAAATGTGAACCAAACTTGATACATACAAACGTGTTGGCCTATATTAACATTATAAATGTGAACCAAACTTGATACATACAAACGTGTTGGCCTATATTAACATTATAAAAGGGAACCAAACTTGATACATACAAACATGTTGGCCCATATTAACATTATAAAAGGGAACCAAACTTCTTATTTCACTTCTTATGGTACGCATATCTTTTTTCTTAATTTTTTAAAGCATTTTTCCCCCTTAAAGTTTATAAATTTTGACAAATATTGACACATATTTTCAGAATCCTCCAGATTGACAATTAAAGGTCTATGAGCTTGATATCTTGGTCCGTTTTGGCCGGGTCCTCGGTGTCATTTTTTTTCCCAATTTCATTTTACACGACCTTAAAATTATTTTACCAGCAATTATATTAATCCTGATCAAGGTTAAAATTAACATATGTTTTAAATTATAAATCTTGCGTTAAATTGCCCCGGGGCCCAAAATGTCGTTTTTACATAAGCGGTATTAATATTCTTTGTTCTTTGATCAACATAAAACTATAAAAAGTTCTTGAATACACTCCCACAAAGAGTTCTGGACAAAATAACAGTTTCTTGATCAAACCTGGGGCATTAGATTTTGACGAGGCAAAAGATGTCCAAAAGTAAACAGGTTTCATTTTGAAATTCTACACGTAACTGAATTAACGGTCAACAACACGACAGAAAACGTTCGCTATATTAACCTTCTCCTTTAAGACCCCATCTTCACGAAATTTGTTAGTCGGTTTGAATGCTTTAACTGACACTGATGAACGTACTTATTTCGTTAGTATGACGTCAATGTCATGCGCCATATTGAACTATACCAACGTCTTTATACTTATGAACCCATCTTCCAGAAACTTGGTATATACATGTATATTATTTTATTTTATTTTATTTAGTATAACTTATTAAAATATGTCTGTGTGTTTCTATGTGTGTTTTGTTAAATTTTTAAAATTAAAATATTACTATACCAATACATTTGAACTTAAATTTCGTTTCAATGTTATTGATGCACAGACAAGACAACTTTAGAGCAGGAAAATGTGCATGTTTTTTATTGCGTTGTCATATAAAACGATTCAACAAAATTGTTCTTCACATTAGCGTCGCACCACAAAGCACCAGTGCTGTTGTATTTCATATTAAATTTTACTTGAAAATTTAGATCAGAAGATTACTGATAGCATCTTTAGTTTAAAAATGAAATTAAACTGTAATTTACACTTCTATGAGATTTGTTTGCTACTTAAATGTTTCTTTGCGTAAAGCTTATAAGAGTTTATAATAAAATAACATTTGAGGAAAGAAACTCTTTTTAATAATCTGCTCATTTCACTTTTAATGTAACTTTTAAATTTATATAAATCCTTTAACATAAATTCCATTCTACAATTTTAAGCGGTACAGTAATTCTATTATGTTAGTTTTTCTCATTTATTCTAGTGGCACGCCACTTGAACTCGGTCCCTATAATTAGGGTTACAATGTCAATGAAAAAGTATAAAGCTCCTACATCGATAAGTCTTTGTTTAATTTTAAAGTTGATTTCTTTGTTCAAAGTATAATGATTTAAATTTCTCCTTGAAAATAATAACTTAAAGCTAAATTTCATAATATGCAACTTTCTGTAACAAATACAAACTTAACTTATTGTTATTTTTAAACTATTGTTTCTATTTTTAAAAATATTTTAATAAAATGAGAATGACGTACGTACACATTAAACAAATAACTGTGTGGAAAAAACATGTAGACTGTTGACTAGACATTTTATAGCACATCTGTTTATAACATGTAATGTGGATCAAATGGACGTGGAAACAATAGAATATAAGAAAATCGCAAGGGTGTGCAAAATACAAAAATCGGTTGAGGTTACTAAATCTTTCAACAAAGTTTGCTGTAGCTGTGCTACCAACAAAGTTAAAGAAATTTTATTTTCAAGCGGCTGAAAAAAAACAACAAATGACTGAAACATGGCAAAATAGTTGATATTGAGGAAGGGTGGAGATTCCATATTATGACTTTTTGGGGAAGAAAACCTGCAGATTTTCAACGTAATATTACACGCTTTATTTAAGGCACACTGTTTGTATGTTGTATGTTGTATGTTTATCCGTCAAATCTTGTAACGCAAAATTAAGCCACTTCTGATGGTCCTAGAGATCTCAAAATTTTACCGCAAATAGATCTTATATACACGCACATTCTTCCAATAATGGTAAAGCGATCGAATGTATCGTAATTAAATGTATGCATTTTATAGTTTATCACTCTATAGCATCTGTATCCTTGCTATTGTTGGAATTCACGTGCGTGTCACCGGAGTTCACCACCAGCCATCGATTACCACATTCCCCGTTTTTAACAGCTGAAAAATACGAAACTAAATCTAAATTGACATGATAATACAAGAGGAACAACTGGAGTTTTGATTATTCAGACATTCCCTTTATCAATTATGCCCCTTGATACACCCAATTTTTAAAAATAAAATACTTTTTTTTAAAAAATACTTTTTTTTATAAAAGGACACGCTTTTATTTACATATATAAAGTGCACTAAAAAAATAAGTAAAAGTATATTTTAAAAAAAAAGATTTAAAAAAAAACATGCTTTTATTTACATATAGAAGGTGCACACAAAAAAAAGAAGAAAATAAATTTGCTCTGATAACAGGTGAAATACGTGAACCTATCCATTGCACATAAAAGCGTGGGCGCTAATCACAACTCTCTATCATGTACAAGGCTGCGAAAAATAAAGACAAATTTGTATGAATATTAATAAACATAAAAAGTTTTACAACTTTGATCATATACATGCTACTATCATAATAATTAGAAATATTTATCTATATGCAAAAGAATAATTGCAAACAGAAATAAGTTGCGTAAATCTGAGATATCTCAAAATTTGAGCACCCAGACATGTCCAGACATGTTTTTGATTACTGTTTTTTTCATATGTTTTCTTATATATCTTATAACTAGACATGTTTTTGACTACTGCAGGTGTTTTGAGATGTTGTCTTATATATCTTATATCCAGACATGTTTTTGACTACTGTAATTTGTGATGATGTCTCAAATGATTCATATTTGGACATATACATGATTGGAGTGTGGCATTTTGTTTTAACCCTACCAGGTCCGAGTTCCCCCAGCTAATTTGCCCCTATACCTGGCCTCACCAGGGAAAAAAAAATGCTTATGAAATTGCTAATATCATGAAAACCAGTGGTCAGAATGAGCTCAAACATTTTAGATTTAGCAGGAAATAGGCCTACATTTTATCCAATGTTCCATTTAAGCTGAGTGGCTGCGCGGCTACGCGCCCACTCATATATCTAACCAACGCCGCGCAGCAATTTATATTTACCGCACATCACATTTAGTAAAAACAATTATTTAAAAATGGATGATGTGCAACTTTGCACCTATGTTCCCTCTGAGCTGCGAAACCACGTGGCCGCGAAGTTTTTCGACCAACACCGCGCAGCAGTTAAGAATTACCGCGCAGCAATTTTTTTTTAATTTTTTTTTAAACGTTTATTTTAGAAGATAATGATTGTTTAATTAGTTGAACAGTGCTTCCATCTAACGCCAGTATTGCGCATTGGAGTGGTAGTCTTCTCAGCAGGTTGAGCCATGCTTTACACAGAGGTACATTTTGCACATAGAGCACCTGACGTTGGTCTTGACCTTCTTGTGTGGGTTGTACTTGTATGCTACACTAGGGTGTGCTCTGTTGTATTGAAGATCTTTTTTCCAAGCAGACAGTGCAGACATGATTGGAAGCAGGCGTTTCTGGAATTTCAGTCCAGTGGTTGCCTGGTGTGTGGCGTTGGGGGCATGGTACCATTTGTCCTCGCCGAATGGCTGTTGAGCGGTAATTGCCAAAGAAAATAAAGTAATGGGGGTGAGACTGCAATCATGCTTTTAAATAAGTAAATTTATGATATAAAAAAACAGGGTATTAGTAGGCCTGACAAGACGTAACACAACAGCGAACGTTTCGGCAAAGAGCCTTCCTCAACGGACAAATAGTACACACATGAAAAGAAAAACACGGAATAATAATAGAAAAACACTTAGCTGCGGTGAAATCCAAGCAGTCCAGTAGGAAAGTGTCTTTGATACATAAATTGTCCATCAGTATGTTTGAATTGCAAATTCTACATTGTTTTCGATCCCTTAAATTGGGGATACAATGTATGTAAATTAAATAAAATACTTGTGGGGCGCTCATCACAACTCTCTGTCATGTACAAGGCTGCGAAACATAAAGACAAATTTGTATGAATATTAATAAACATTCTAAGTTTCACAACTTTGATCATATACATGCTACTATCATATTAATTAGAAATATTTATCTATATTCAAAAGAATAGTTGCAAAGAGAAATGAGTTCCGATCAATGTTCCCTTTAAGCTGCAAATGTAACGTGAGAAAATATCGATGTCTAGTTAAGAAATAAGATGATCTCACTAAGTGTTAGAGAGGACACATTTCTGATTTACAAACAATAATAAGATAACTGAAAGTAACTCAGTAAGTGTTAGAGAGTACACTTTACTGCTTTACAAACAATGATAAGATAACTGAAAGTAACTCATTAAGTGTTAGAGAGGACACATTACTGCTTTACAAAAAATAATAAGATAACTGAAAGTAATTCAGTAAGTGTTAGAGAGGACACATATCTGAGTTACAAACAATAATAAGATAACTGAAAGTAACTCAGTAACTATAAGAAACCCATAGAAGAACGTATGAGGTTTGCGTGTTTTAGCATTGAAACTTCATTTCCGATAAGTCATTTGTGCAATCAATCAAAATTAAATATTATAGATCTCATAAATAACTATTTATTTAACAATAACTGTCTTGTTAATTCTTGTTTTTAAAATTTAACAAATTCAGGTGACCCAAGACTTGAGTAAAATTATTAAATTTAAAAACTTATTGCCATAAAACATGAGTGCGTTGGCATTGCATGAAGGTTGGTAGTAAGACATTTGGAATTTTGATCAAGTGTTATAACACTATTCTAATCTAATCTACTAACATCTAATCCATCTATGGACCTTAAGCGTGTCCTTTAAAAAAAAGATTTTGTATAAAGTTTAAAGTTTTTTATATTAAAAATGTGGCTGTGAGAAGGGGCATAATTGATAAAGGGAATGTTTGAATAATCAAAACTCCCGTTGTTCCTCTTGTGTTATCATGTCAATTTAGATTTAGTTTTGTATTTTTGAGTTGTTAAACACGGGGAATGTGGTCATCGATGGTTGGGATGAACTTCGGTGGCACGCATGTGGAAGTCAACAAAAGCAGACGGATGCAGCAGCTATATGGAAATAAAGTAATAAAAACAACCCGTAAAAAAGCAAAGTTTTTGACTATAAATCCTTTACGTATGAGACGTAACTAAGAGAATGTTCATTATAACACGCAGCGCAAGACCATCCAAAAATACAAAATTGCAGTTGTGTTGTAAAACGTGTTTAATATAATGCGCACCGATCAGGAATAGGTTTATAAAAAGTGTTGTCAGTAAAATACGCACCTTATTGCGCGACAGAAAGGTTGTTCAATATAATACGCACCGCGACGCTCTATCTCAAAAAATAGCATGATACATAGGAATAAATAAAATAATCTAAAAAATCAATAATTTAATTACGGTACATGTGATCGATCTGAAAGTTTGATACATTGTTTTTATCATCGTTACGAAACTGCCTGCAAAATTTCAGCTCGCTATCTTGCGAGCAAGTGGGTTAAAAATCGATCAAAAGTTTTGGCGACAAGCAAGCAAGCAAGCAAGCAAGCAAGGTCCGCCGCAGACACCACGAGTTAATATAAAGGATTTAAAAATGCATTAATTTCATTACAGTACATTTCATCGATCTGAAATTATAATTCAATCAATTGTCATCTAATAGCTATCTGTGTCGAAATTTTGAGATCTCTAGGACCATCAAAAAAAGGTTTAATTTTACGCTACAGGATTTAAAGCATACAACATACAAACATGTGACTTACATTAAAGCGAGTAAAAAGTGTACTTCGGCCCTTTTATTTCCGTAAATTTTAAATAGAGATGTATTTAACTTATAAAATTTTAGTTATTTAATTTTTAAAATATTTGTGTGAGTTTCTGTGTTTTTGTTGTATGATTAATTTTAAAATGTAACTATCAAATACAAATTTAGTTTCAATTTTATTGATGCACATATTAGATAAATACTAGACACGCTAAAAATAAATAAATATGACGTCATAAAGCTTCTCTCTCCCGCCCCCGCCCCCCCCCCAATTAAAAAGCCGTATTTCCTATTTGAAAATTAGCTTGTTTCAAATCATTTTATTGTCATTTAAGTGTGTATTTAGTGTGAGCTGCAGTCTAATATCGCAAACTCACGCGAAGCCATTTAAAATGTCATTAAATCAATTGTAAGCAATCAAATATTAAAATGGTACTTTCATTTAAAGTAGTGCGTTTTTTGATGTGACGTCTCAGTTCTTAAACATCCCCCTTCCCCCTTGTAACACATATCACTAAAGTGTGACCACCTCCCTCTGCCCCCCCCCACACCATTTATAGACGGCCCCTAAGGTACCAGTATGTTCTACATAAGTATTTGTAAAATATACTTACATCTGAATTTATTGATCACTTATGTCATCTTTCTTGTAAATGACAATCTTATCAGCATTCTTGGAATCCTTCTTACTATATCTATTACAAACGCTCCTCTTATACAGAAGATTATTGAGTCCTACGCTTATCCATTGTTTGTGTCTGGTCTTGATATTTTTATTTGAATTTTAAATGTTGATAGAGTGTTGGTTTCCTCTTTTGATCAGGCAACCTATATCACGTCCAAGTTCCGGACGGAAAGAACGACAGTTTGTATGTGTTTGTTCTTGCATACGGAATAAGAAAAGTGTTTTTTATAACTATGTCTATCTGAGGGTTGTATTAAGTTTTCTTTGGGTTATACCATGTAAACGTGGGAGAATATTCTCTCAACGCATGCAGAAAGAAAATGGTACAGCTGTTAAGTTTGTCATGACGTCTAATAAAATTGAATATTTTGGCTCATTCAAACTGTTTTATCTTTTACGAAATTTCTTCAGACAGATGTGACCGCAGCAGCGCCACCTTTCGAATTTAGTTGGATAAAGCCATAGATATCATAATGTAACATGACAGAGCGGCTGAAAAAAATGTTGCCACCTAATGCTTAATACTATTTTTGAAAAACCGAATTTATTTAAGATATTATTTGCATATATTTATTAATTTTTGTACTTTAACATCGTTTATTTATTTTTTAAAAGAAAAACCTAGATTATGGCTATTTTTGAAACAAAAAACCTAGAAACCTAGACAAGGTCGAAAAAACCTAGATCTAGGTTGAAAAACCTAGCGCCGGCAGCACTGCTTTTAAAGTATTACAGTAAAATATCGCCTATAACTTACATAGCCCTATGTGTTATGGTAAATTGCAAACATTATAGATTGAAGCCGTGATATTCAAAGTGGGAGATGTTCAGAATGTTTGCAGTTTATTCAAATATTTTGGGGGTTAGAATTGTTAAATAACAACGATGAAAGTAGCATTGTTAGTTAAATAACAACAATGAAAGCACCATTTTTAGTTAAATAACAACAATAAAAGTAAAATTGTTAGTTAAATATGAACTTAGCTTCATGAAATTGTAAACAAAAATACTTATACCATATAAATAAACTTAAACTTCATAAACTTCCTAAACTCGTTATACACCAAGTCCTATAACAAGAAGTTTGACTGCAGGCGACGATGTTGAACTCAATTAAGTGGACATATTATTTAGTATATTATACTTTAGACTTGTTTAAGATATATTTCTAAAAGAAATGATACTTTAAATAGCTTTTTTTCAAAAAAGGAAAAGAAACGTATTTTTAGTCAATTTAATTTTTAAGGCCTATGTTTATCAATTTTATTTATTTGAACAATAGAAACGTAGACATTTAGATGTTTACTGTAAGA
The DNA here is from genome assembly GCA_944989445.1 of Ampullaceana balthica. NCBI lineage: Eukaryota > Metazoa > Mollusca > Gastropoda > Lymnaeidae > Ampullaceana > Ampullaceana balthica. The sequence goes on along the minus strand of CALYLW010002933.1, from coordinate 3,357 downwards.
TATACATATTTTTAATTGTTCTATCAGCGTTACAGCTGTATCATTAGGACATTGTTTTTATAAGAGAACTATTTATTATGTTGGCTCGCTAAATTGAAATGAATCTTTATAAATGAGATAAATCATTGAATTGTCAGGATTTCCATTACTCACTGAGTACTAAAACAACGCGGTAAATGGTTCATGTCATTGTACAATTTCATCATTTTATATATATATATATATATATAACTTAAATGGCGTCGCGCGATTTCAACCGATTTTTCACCCCCCTCTATCCTCGTCAAATGTCGTCACAAGAACTTAGATCGCACACCTCCAATATGACTTCACACAGCATAGCACGTAAGAGAATTTTTGTTTGTTAACTTTACCGCTTAATTACCTTTAATAAAGAAGAGTATAGTACCACATGCATAGCAATAATACTGGTAGATTATGATATACATTGTTATTGTACTTTTCTATAATTTTGAATAGGACTTTGTTTGAATTTAATAAATAATAGTTTTTCCTGCTATTTTATTTCATTATTTCATCAACATCACGCACCTTTCAAAGTCATGTTAAAAAAAATAATGGAAGAGAATAGTTAAAACTTTTTAACGTTTAATCGAGAAATTAATCGTTAATTTCCGCAGCCGTAATCTATATATATATTTCTCCTAAAGGACCATGTGCAAAAGAGCATGACGAATGACCCTCGCTGGGTTCGAAAAATCACAGTCATTCAGCGTGGTGTGATGAAGAAAATAAAATAAGGGGGGGGTGGCAACAAAGCTTACTGCGTTCACTTGCCGTTCAGTTGCGTTTTCCTTCACAGAATAACATATGATTAGTAGTGTAGTGGTTATCACGTCCGCCTTAAATGTGGAAAGTCCTGGGATCAAACCCCAGCGGGAACAATGTTTGTTTTTAATTTTTTAAAACGTTTGTTTCTGCCCGTTCTTTTCCTCCTTTTTCCAACATGAGTAAGGCTGTTAAACGATGATCGGATTTGGAAGCGTTAATCGGTTTTAAATTTCACAAACCAATAATAGAATTTGTTTCCGCTGGATTTATGAAGTAAAATCCGACAGGAGCCGGACTCAAGTTTGTAAAAATTGCAGGATTCCAGATTCGCCGCAGCCGGAGCTGTAATTAATATATATATATTTTATCGCAAGCCCGGCAAGCCGGAATTAGAGTTTCCCCACTCTGCACCACTGTGATTCCTGATAACATATTATTTCCCCGTATTTCTATTATGTTAAAATTGTTATTTTTCTAATTTATAATTGTGTGTTTTTTCCTTTATTTTTTATGCCATTTTTGAGTTTTGAGTTATAAGTCTTGATTTAAAATATGTGTCATTAAGTTTATATATTGTTGAAACTTTGTGAAAGTCCAAGCTACACTTAAACATTCCTTCACCAACTAGGTTGATATAAATACTGGCTTATTACATTTAAGATTACAAACTAGGTTGATATTAATACTGGCTTATTACAGTTAAGATTACAAACTAGGATGATATAAATACTGGCTTATTACAGTTAAGATTACAAACTAGGTTGATATATTACTAGCTGTGTACAGTTCAGATCACAAATTAGGTTGGTATAATTACTGGCTTTGTATGTAGATTTATTACTAGATACGACCAGTGGCGTAGCAAAGGCCGCAGATTTGTCAATAGATAGTGCAAAGAAAGGGTGAAAGAACGGGCACAAGCAACAGCATTAAGAAATCAGTGCAACGCGAGTGAACGTCAGGGGGGGGGGAACCTGCGACGCATTTTGGTCTCGAGTCATGCGCACTGCAGTTAGCTACCTGCTTCCCCACTCTGCACCACCCTAGCTTGGCAACCATAAACTGTGATTTGCTGACCCTAGCGATTGTCTTTATTCATGCTTATTTGCACTTGTCGTGTGCTTGATCTGGTGAATATTTATATACTAGATACGGACCGTGGCGTAGCATACGCCACAGACTTTCTCATATATAGTGCAAACAATCAGGAGAAAGAACGGACACAAACTACAGCACGAAGAAATCAGAACAACGCGAATGAACGTCGGGGGTGGTGGTAGGTTACACACACAATCAGTGTTTGGGTCTGTAAAGAACATAAAATTGTTTGTATTAAAATACAATGTGTGAATATATTGAACACTTCGTCAAAATTATATTTCCTGTAAGAGTCGCACAACAAATCACCACTGCGGACGTCTTTAATATGAAATTTTATTTGATAACTTAGATAGGAATATTAAATTTAACATCATTTTTAAAAATGTTTTTAAACTTACATTTTACTTCCAGAAGATTAGTAATAATAAATTGTGTTACTTAAATATTTCTTTGCATACAAATTAAAATAACGTAGAGGAATATAAAATTCGAGAAATGAAATATATTTTAAAATCATATTCATTTTTTAATTTAGATTTGTATGGAAAAAAAAATATACTGTAATATATGCGTTTATTAAAATTTTTAAATTCTAGGGTCTTTGGCATTGCCAGTTAACGTTTTTATCCACTTAGCACGCTACTTGATCACGGTCCCTACTAATAGGGATGAAATATCAATGAATTGTTTAGATTCTCCTACCACGATAAACCCTTATTTCAATACAACCATTTCACTGGTTCCTTCTATACAAAATTGTGATGTTTATTCAAATTAGTAATTACCATTAGAATAGGATAATTAGCCAAGCCTTTGTTGACCACTTGGCTACAAGCTTAAAATTAATTTAATAATTTTCAAAAATTTAGAATTAAAAAAAAATAACTAACAGAATTAAGATTTTGAGGAAATGTCTAATAAATGAAGAATTAAAATTCTAGACTGAGGACAAGACATTTTATATAAAATATGTGTATCACAAGAAAACTGTTGACTTATAATTGTGCAACAGGCGTCAATATTAGATACCTCGTTGCGTTTGTAATGATCTTTTGTGAGGTTGTTTGTTAATGTGCTACCATCACTTTCTATTGTATTACGATCTGTTGTAAGCGTATGACTCGGTCAATAATGGGCTGAGAAAGACTGCAGAGTATAAGAGGGAAATAAACATGTGTCGGAAAGTATTTAAAAGAATTGTAAAATTGTTTTAGCAATAAACGACACATAATAGAGCAAATCTGTTAATTGCATGCAGATTGCAGAGTAAACATTGTATAGCTTATATGTCCATCATTGTCTTATTAAAACTGTAAATAAGATCCTCGCAGCATTTCATATTTCCTTCAATGAATCAGTAGAATAATATTAATTTCTTGGGAGAATATTGTTCTTATCACCAGATTTACATCCATGATTACTTACATTACTTTAATATCTTGGTTACAGGAATACATCAATGTC
>CALYLW010002932.1:0-23026 GCA_944989445.1 Ampullaceana balthica | reverse complement strand
AATATTACGTATTTATCATACAAGGACAAGTTAGTTGGGCTTTTGAAAAAGGTGGGCGCCGTAGGCGCCCTTTAAAAAAGGGGGCGCCGCAGGCACCACGGCGCTGCAGCACAAACTAGTATTATATACATACTTTGTGTACATTTCAGGAATATTTAGTATTTATCATATAAGGCTATTTTACTTTAGATTTTGCAATAGAAAAAAAAACTCTATTATAAAATACTTTGTGTACATTTAAGAACGTTTAATATTACGTATTTATCATACAATGACAAGTTAGTTGGGCTTTTGAAAAAGGTGGGCGCCGTAGGCGCCCTTAAAACAGGGGCGCCGCAGCGCCACGGCGTCGCAGCAAAAACTAGTTATTAATAATAGTTTGGAGGGTGTTAAATGTTAATCTGGAAACCAAAATGATTATGATTTTTAAGTCTATATATTAAAAAAAACAGAGTGATGTCCCTCAGCGTTACGGCAGGATAATTGAGGGTAAATATATATATGATGATTGCGTACCATGCTCATCCTTGGTTTATATCCAGTCTTGCATTTTATCAACCCAATCGACGTCCACATTTCGAACGGGAAGAACGAAAATTTGCATGTGTTTGTTCTTGCTTACGGAATGAGAAAAGTGATTTTATCCCTATGTCTATCGGAGTGTTTTATTAGATTATCTTCCTGTTTTATTTCCAAGTTAGAATTAAATACATTATTATTACTACTTTTCTTTTTGTTCTTTCCTTTAGTGTTTCCAGTATTAATTATTAAATAATGGCGTTACTCTTGTTAATTTTGAATGCACTTCTTTAATGAATCTTTAAACTGTACCAGATCATAAAGAAAATTAGGATTTTACAAACTATAGTGATAATCACAGTGAAAATTTTGTAAAGAATAGTTTTGTTGTTTTTAAATCAATAACGATTTTTAAATGATTTTTTAAAAGAAACTCAATATGAATTTTTCAACACAGTTATTTTTTTCAATAATAAAAAGATCTGTTAAACGTTCAGTCTTGCCATAAACGTCGAAATAATGTGAACGAAAACATATGAAATTCACAATGGTCTCGTGATCCACTAAACGTTTTAATAATAATTTTCTGTTTAGATATATTTAGTTTTACTGTTAAGAAATATAAAAAATAATTTCCTGTGTTTACTCCACTAACTAAATATGTTTTACCATATATCATTTTAGTCAATATATACTACTGAAAAGCAAATGCCTCACTCACTGACTCACTGATCACTAATTCTCCGACTTTCTGTGTAGGTAGAATCATGTACCTTTGGGAAGTTGTTATGTACACTTTCACAATGATAACTGGCTAAAACATTTTAATTACCACTCATTTTGGGCCAGGGGCCCGCCAAAAATGTATTCCCCCCTTTTTAAGCTATATAAAAGTTAGTTATACTTTGGCTTCTGTTTAAATGGGTGGATCTTGACCAAACTTGGAAAATAGAGACTTGATGATCAATAATTAGAATACTAAATGGCAATAAATTCATAATGTACATTCCCTTTTGACCGAGGCCCAAATTCTTTGTTTAGTAAACATTTAAATCTGTATTCCTCAATGCATTTTACACGATTTGACCAAATTTGACAAACACATCCATTTTAATTTAGGACGCAATAATATTCTGTATAGAAGGAGTGTCTGTAACAGATAAGATAATTTAGATTGAAATTAATAGGTATTTTGCACGCACTATCTTACACTAATATGGCCCGGAAGCCCGTAATTTCATTTTTTATAAAGTAAGCTATATAGATATTATTGTATCACCTGATCGCCATAAAACGTAAGGAGAGTTTCCAGTACGTACCCAATAAAGTTTCTGGCAGATAAAAAGTTTTAAAAGACCACTTATTAGGAGCCGGTGGGATACATTTTCTATTTTTATAACATTAGGTATGTTATAGGTATTTAAACAGTGCCTACTGGGTAGATGAATTAATCTTGACCAAACTTGATATATACAAATTTGATCAACCAAATCAAATTCTAAGGGGTATCGAACTCGTAATATCAATTCCTTTGGGTTCGAGTTCCCTTAAATTTTTTCTTAAAAATTGAAGACCTTATTCCCCATTTAGATTTTCAAGCTTCTTGACAAATATAGACCAATATATCCATCATGGTCCATATTGAAATCGACAGGTGTATTGAACTTACCATTTTCACCTATTAGGTCCAGGGCACTTAATGCTTTATTTTTTTTATATAAGCTGTATAAATATTACCTTATCCATCAAATCATGATGAAACTTTGTGGACTTGTTGAGTATGCTCCCTTGAACGGTAATGGCTACAATTGATGGTTCTAGATATAACTTGGTGCAGTAAAACTGGATGGCTCAAATTTATTTTTTAAAAAATAGGGCATTGAAACCGTGATGTTCAAAAGTTAAGCAGGTTTCTATCGAAAACTTCGCTTAACGGCCATAAAGGGCTATAGCCTTCCTCATGTTCCTATCGTATTTATTCCCCATCTTCACGCAGTTTGGTTGGCGGCTTCACTGCGCTGTCCAAACCTGAAGAACGTAATTTATTTAGGAGGTATGACACCAATATCGGTCGCAATTTTAACTTTGTTTCGTGGGTCCATCTTTAAGAAATTTAATACGCAGGTTCCCAATTCTCACTGAATCATACTTTGAGGATGCACAGTGTGGTATTAGGCTAGCGGCTACTTAAATATGAATAGAAAAACAATTAGGGTAGTTTTCTAATGACGGTAATGTTTATGTGGAGTTTAGAGCAAATAATAGGGAAAGGTGTAATAGGAAATAAAGGGTATTAAAAAAGTTATGTATTTTTACCTAATGATCAATGGCGTCATTTATATTTTTCGCAACAGATATGCCCTTGATTATTTCAACTTAATTGAGCTACAAGTGATGACCAGCAGGGAACTGATCACGGCCACTTCATTTACAAGGATCCCTAGCACCATGCTGAACATACCCCCCATTATGTCGGTCAATGTTTCTTCATCCAACGAATGTGTTCGGCGGTGTCTGAGGGTGCGAGGTGGAAATCGTTGTACAGCGTTTAACTGGGTGATATCAAGTAACCAGTGCCAGTTGCTAAGTATCGATACGAGGCCCAAGAGCCTCATAATCTCTAAGCTGACCTCTTTCAACGTTAGCAATTTTTATATGGAACTCAACTGATTGAGCTATTGGGCACAAGATGATAACCCCCATCCGCCCGAAATAAATAGTGTATTAGTATTTTTTATATGTTAAACATAATAACAGGGTTTCATAATAATCTATTTAGGAATTTTAAAATATTATAATTTTGTAAAATAGTTTATCGTTTTGATAAAAGTACGAGACATATGTTTTTGTTTTTACTTTTATGTATAAACTAGCAGACCCGTCGTGCGTTGCAACGATCTCAGTAAAATGATTAAGTTTAAAGAAACCAATGAGTGAATGAGTGGCATATATTAAAAACATTTATGCCAGAAACCTTCGCGGAAGTTTGCAAATAAACAAAATCCAAGTTTCCTACCAAACGGATAAATAAATTAATAATTAAAAAGCTTACAAAATAAAAAACAATATTAAGTCAAGGGGCCCAGCCGAAAAATGAGTGAGAATTAAATTTTTTAATGCCATTGTACTCGAGCAAAATTTCTCAATATCGTGCAAAATTGAAAGGGGAATAAATTATTACTGTGCAGTAAAAATGACATTTGGGGCCCCCAGCTCCGTGGGAATGGACTATAGGAGTTCAGTGCCCTATAGTAATATAATCTAGGTTCTTAAATTTTTATATTTTAAGTTTAGTCAAAATCCATTTATTTTCTCATAATTTAGCGCTTAAACTAATTTTAATATAGTTAATATATTGTTTTTAAAAAATGACATTTAGGGGCCCCTGGGCCCATTCGGTGAAAGATGTCAACTTCAAAAACCTGTTCAATTTAATTCAGTTTCGTCATAGATATATTCCTCAAAATCGTGAAAAATTGAATGTGGAAAAATATCTTAAACATATACGAAGAAAAGACATTTGGGGCCCCAGCCCCGAAGGAATGGACATTTGAAGTTTTGTACCCTATAGTATTTTAATATGGTTTACCTAGTTTTTGTACAAAAATTTTTGTTAAGATCCAATTATTTACTCAGTAACAACCCAATAAACTAATTTTTATAAAGCTCGTATAAGCAAAAAACGACATTAAGGGCCACAGGGTCCAATTATTGGAAGAAATAAAGTGCGAAAGACATTTTCATTTGAATAATTTCAAAATACATACATATATTTATATTTCTCAATTATGTTAAAAATTGAATGGACGATAAAACATTAAACATTTACTAAAAAAGACATTTTGGGTCATATGCCCCGAGGGAATGAAACTTAGGAGTTCAGTGCCCTATAGTAATAAAATATAGACCATTGAGTTTTTATATACTAAGTTAGGTCAACAGCTATTAATTTTCTCAGTATTTTACGCTAATACTAATTTTTTACAGCTAATATAAGGGAAAAAAGATATTAGGGCCCCTGGGCCCATTTGGTGATAGATGTAAATTTCAAAAACCTTTTCATTTAATCAAGTTTCCTCATAGATATATTTCTCAACATCGTGAAAATATGAATGTGGAAAAATATCTTAAACACATACGAAGAAAAGACATTTGGGGCCCCCAGCCCGAAGGAATGGTCATTTGAAGTTCTGTGCCCTATAGTATTTTAATATGGGCTACCAAGTTTTTGTATACAAATTTTGGTTTAGATCCATTCATTTAGTCAGTAGCTGACGCATAAACTAATTCTTATATAGCTCATATTAGCAAAAAATGACATTATGGGCCCTCGGTGCCCCATGAGTGTTAAATATAGAAAATAAAGTTGCCAGTTACCATCCCAGGTAGGTACTTAACAGTCTCCAAAAATTTCATGACGATCGGATGAATGGTTTAGTCTGCTATAAAGGACATGCACACACACACACACACACACACACACACCACACACACACACACATACATACTTTGATTTTTATATATATAGATAAAGATTAATAATTAAAAAGCTTACAAAAGAAGAAACAATATTAAGGGCCCCGGCTTCAAATGAGTGATAATTTATTTTTTTTAATTGAAATTGTTCTCAAGCTATATTTCTCAATATCGTGTTAAATTGAATGGGGAATACAATTATTAACGTTCAGTAAAAAATACATTTGGGGCCCCAAGGTCCAAGGGAATGGACATTAGGAGTTCTGTGCCCTCTATTAATTTATTATAGGCTGTTAAGTTTGTATATACTAAGTTTGGTAAAAAATCCATTTATTTTTTCATTATCTAACGCTTAAACTAATTTTTATATAGCTAATATGAACGACATTAAGGGGCCCCCGGGCCCATTTGGTGCAAGATATCAATTTCAAAAACCTGTTCATTTTAAGTCAGTTTCATCAGGGAGATATTTCTCAAGATCGTTAAAAATTGAATGAGAAAAATATCTTAAACAGATACGAAAAAAGACATTTGGGGCCCCAGCCCCGAAAAAAATGACATTAGAAGTTCAGCGCACTTAATTATATTAATATGGGCTACCAAATTTTTGTATACAAAGTTTGGTTAAGATCCACTCATTTACTCAGTAGCTAGCGCATAAATTAATATTTATATAGCTCATATTAGCTAAAAACGGCATTTAAGGCCCCAGGGCCCATTCAGGGAAAGCTATAAAGTTCAATGCACCTGTACATTTCAATATGGATAATAATGGATAAATTTGTCATTATTTTTCAAGATCGTTAATAATTGAATGTGGAATAAAATCCTAAGCGTTTAAGAAAAAAGGCATTTTAGGCCCCCAGCCCCGAAAGGATGGTCATTATGAGTTCAATGCCCTACAGTATTTTAATATCCGCTGTCAAGTTTTTATATACAAAGCAAAGTTTGGTTAAGATCCATCAATTTACACAGTAGCTAACGCTTAAACTAATTTTTATATAGCTCATATAAGCAAAAAATGACATTATGGGCCCCCGGCGCCCCATGAGTGTTAAATTTAGAAAAAAAGTTGCCAGTTACCATCCCGGGAGCGCACTCAACAGTCTCAAAAAGTTTCATGACGATCGGATGAATGGTTTAGTCTGCTATAAAGGACATGCACACACACACACACACACACACAGACATACTTTGATTTTTATATATATAGATTAGAAGTCACATCATATATATTTAAAAAACAATTAAGTTGAAATTCAAGGTAAACAAAGCAAACATTCTACACTTGACGTAAATATCAGACCCCCTTTTGAACCCATGAGTAAAATTGTTTGTAAATGTTTGACTTATATACTTGTGTCTTCGGCCGTGAACGGAACAAATATCTTGTAATGTAATTGGTCTTTTCATAACAACAAGCCCGACGAGAGTCCTCAATATCAAATGGCACCAAACAGTTCCAGTTACCAAAGTGCTCATCAGCGCACGACTCATAAACTTATATGCAAGGCTGATGCAGTCCATACTACGCTGGGTGGTAAAAGTTGTTCGCATGCCTATCAATCTGCTCCCAAAGAGGCTCTTCAATAAGGATCTTAAACATGGATAGAGGGAATGCGGATGTTTAAAAAAAGGGTTACAAGGATACGCTCACAAACCGCGTGCCAATATTTTGGCACTGAGCACGACTACTGGGAAGCAGCGGGCAATGACTGATCCTTCTAGCAGCAAAGTAAATGTACGGAATGTCGCTGCAACTTGTGAAGCAAACAGACAAATATCAGTCGAGTCCAGGTGACAGACCAGGAAAGATCTGCATTTACAACCATTACTACTAAACCTATAGAATATGTCAATTTTTTTGCAATAAGCACATCAAATGTAACAAATAAAATAAAATAAATTACGTTTCGCTACCACAACTTTTTATCTTCATTTGAGTAACGGAAAGTGCCCTCAACAAATGGGAACACACAATTTGAAGATACAGACAAAACTCCTAACTATTCTATTAATCTTGGCTAGTGACATCAAATGAAATTGAGGTTCAGGGACATCTAAATTCAATATTCTGAGCCAGACCAGACATGCATTTCCGATTTCCCTTTGGAATTGTTTTAAAAATAACACATGTATTAACTTCATTTTGTGCTGTTGAAAAAAAAATAATTAAATCTTACATTTTAAAATTGATTCAAATGGGAAAACATTTAAAATTTGATATTTTGTCAACATACAAATTATGAGTGTTGGTATCTTTCATTTCATTTAGCGCTGTCCTGTAAAACTCCATATTTTTATTTCTTAATAATCTCATTTGCTATTAAACTTATGCCTGGATTATATAATTGTCGTTTATGCTTCTTCGATTTACCATTAGTGCGTTTTCATTTATGTTATAATAAATCATTTAACCATAATTTAAGTCTCTGGAATTCCATGTGGTTTTTCTTTTTTTAAAGGTATAAGATATTTTCATGAATAATGATAAAAGAAGACGAAATTGGTTTGTCAAGGAAGAGGGAATTCATTAGGAATGGGATACTAATAAATTAAATGCTACAAGCATTTGTACCCCAAAGGGAAATTATATTTTGGTAGCAAACGAAATCATATCGGAGATTTGATTCCACCCAGAATGGTACCCGTTTTCAGCAGTATTATAGAGCGGTTAAAAAAAAGGAAATGTTTATTTTCAGACAAAGAAGTCTATGGGACAAGTGAAGCAGGGTTCTCACGTTTCTTTAGCCACTGCATGCGAGGGGATTGTGAGGCTAGCACAATGCCAAGCTCCTTTTACATAATCCAAATATATGGTGAGTACCCACTCGGAGCTAGATGGACTCACGGACACCATTTTGCCACGGGAAAGGGGCCCTGCTTTCACAAAGATTCGAACCCGTGACTCTCTATGCACCATCCCGCACGCTGCCACTCGAAGACAGCCGCTTTTAGTGGGGTACCAAGTCCCATTGATTACGGGATCATGTTGAAAAAATGGATCTTGTAGGGGTAAGAAATGTTTGCAGAAATAATATTAGCGTCTTTTAATATTGATGTTCTGAAAGAACTTTCTTTAGGTGAATTTTATTAACAACATATCACATGATAGCGACACGATAGCCTGTGAGAAATCATCCTTCAAGGCACAGTAGAAGGGGGTCGGCGGAGAGGTCGACAGCGGAAACGTTGGCTTTATAACATAAAACACTGGGCAGGGCTGAGTTTAAATGAATTATTGGGCGCCACTCAAGATAGGCGCTTGGAGATCGTTGTCTGTTGATGTGTCCATACGCCCCCTCCACCCCAACGATCGCAACAGTCACGGGACTGATGATGATAAGGAGGAGGAGGATGGTCACTTAATTTTTACATTACCCAAAGGGATGTATGTATTTTTTCTGATGACATATGAGGAAAAAGTGAGATACAGATTAAGGTATTATACTAATTACTGTGTTGTGCTGCAGCGCCCACCTTTTTCAAAACCCAACGAACTTGTCCTTGTATGATACATACGAAATATTTCTGAAATGTACACACAGTATTTTTTTTTCCAGTGCTAATCACCACACGATTTTTTAACTGCACGTCCCGTCTGTCCTGTCCATGACGCTACTAATTTTAGAAAGCAGCGCACCAAATTACTGCACCAAAAATAACTCTTTGAGTCAGTCAGCACTGTTTACAACAGAAATGCTGACGTCAGAGGTTCGTGCGTTGTTTGGTTAATGTTAATCTGGAAACCAAAATGATTATGATTTTTAAGTCTATATTTTCAATTTTAAAAAAATCAGAGTGGTGTCCCTTAGCGTTAGGCCACAGACATAATTGAAGGTGTTTATATAATAGATACGCAATTTGTCACAATTTTTAAATCCTTTATATTAACTCGTGGCGTCTGCTTAAGGCATTGAATTCCGATAAAACTTTGGATCGATTTTTAACCCCATTGCTCGTAAGCTAGCGAGCTGATATTTTGCAGGCAGACTCGTGCTGTTGATAAAAATGATCTATCAATATTTCAGATCGATCGCATGTACTGTAATTAATGAATTTTTAGATTATCTTTCTTTATCTCTATATTACATGTTAATTTTGTGATAGAGTGTCGCGGTGCGTGCTATATTGAACGACCTTTTTAATAGTTTCCTTATATTTACGATATTTTTAAAAAAATATATTCCCAATCGGTGCGCATTATATTAAACATGTTTTACGAGACATAACTAAAATTGTGTATTTTTGGATTGTCTTGCGCTGCGTATTATAATGATCATTCTTTTAGTTATGTCTCGTATATAAAGGATTTATAGTCAAAAACTTGTATTTTTACGTTTGTTTTAAAATTATGTCTTTAATCCCCATTAGATTAGACACGATCTTGACAGCACTTTGCACATTTGTCCACCATGATTTTGATTAAATTGAAGTGAATTTTTAAGCTTTATATCATTTCATAATAATAATAATAATTTAAGAACTTATTGATCGCTGTGCCTCTGCTGGCAGCTGGGCTGGCACTGCTTGACATAAAAAAATAGAAGTAAAAAAAGATTTTTAAAAACCACGTTTTTATAAGCTGACTAAAAAGAAGAAAATAAGTTAAAACTTATTAGTTCAAGTACTTCGATTTAGTATGACTTAAAACGTGGGGCGGGCGCTTATGAGGTTTAACATATGCGGTTCACTCATTCTCTCACTTATAGATCTCTCTTTTGCCTTCTAAATTAGAAATATTTAATTTGTATACCAAAAACCCGCCCCACGTTTTTAGTCATATTAAATCAAAGTACTTGAACTAATAAGTTTTAACTTATTTTCTTCTTTTTAGTCCGCTTATAAAAACGTGTTTTTTTAAAATCTTTTTTTTTACTTCTATTTATTTTATTCTTTTTAGTCCACTTATAACAACCTTGTTTTTAAAAAAATATTTTTTACCTCTATTTATTTTACCAAACACCTCATCAGCGTCCGCCCAACGTTTAATAACAAATCGATGTGGTCACGGGGTGAACTCATGGATGTCAACAAAAGCAGACGGTACAGATGCTTTAATATAGATAAACTAAAAAGTTCAATAATTTAATAATGTTCCATTCGATCGATCTGAAATTGTGATACAATGCATTGTCATCCAAGATCTATCTGTGGTAAAATTTTGAGATCTCTAGGACCATCAGAAGTGGTTTAATTTTACGTTGGCAGATTTGAAAACTTGTGGACAGACACACAGGAACGAAAGCGAGTTAATAAAAACGTGGTAAAAAAAAACCCCGTGAAAACAAAGTTTTTGACTATAAATCCCTTATATATGAGACATAACTAAAACCTAAAAGTATTTATTATGTTCAAACGCGACAAATATTTACAGACTGAATATGTCTTAACTCCCCTTTGCTTTTAACCCGGGGGGGGGGTGAGAGGGGAAAGGTCTTGTCACCGATCGCTTGACCAAGCTCAGCGTGACACGTAAAATGTAAACAAATGCACGCCGGTAAACCTGGTTAAAACACGAGATGTGTTCACCTGTGGCTAGGGTGAAGTCAAGTAACCCGTAAAATGTAAACGATAGCGACCGCTACATATAGTTTATATAGATAAACTAAAAATGCATTAACTTAATTACGGTACGTTCGATCGATCTGACATTTTGATACGATGCATTGTTAGGTGACACGGGTCCGTGTTCCAATATTCAGCTCGATGCCTTTACGGGAAATGGGTCATTTTTTACTTTTGTTTTTCCGCGGTGCCCGCCCAAGACAGACAGTGAGACAGAGAGACAGAGAGAGACGGCTGTGAAGTTAATATAAGGGATTTAAAAAGTAATACATATTATATTTATAAATGTGTTCAATTTAAATCCTTATTATCCTAATTAAACAAATCATATAATAACATGATGTTACACATAATCATAAAATAAACATACCTCTTACTTGTCCATCAGTATAGTTTTTCTAATTACATTAGTTGTATCAACAGATGGGCCGTGTTGAGAATCCATGTTTGTAAATAAACGTTAAAACTAAATTGGAATTATCTGCTTCAAGGGCTTCATTGTCAGCAAATACACGTTCAAAGAAAGAAATTCTGGATCTATTTTCATAAAAAAATATTATAGATTACATTAAAAGTAATTTCAGTTGAATAGCTAAGAAAACAAAACGAAAAAAGCTGGTTTTCCTGAACGCCATTGTTGGTCCATCATTAATGTCTTTTTACAATTTGACTGAAGTATCTTGATATGGAAAAAAGAGTTTAGCAACTATCTCACATATTAAAGACTTTCCCTAAGGTTCGTTGGTCTGTGTGCGAAATAACGAACTCGTGTTCAAAGTTGCACAGCAAACATTTTTAAATGCAATGTCTTACACCCAACAAATAAAAATTTTACATTATCCGTATCAAAATTTGCTGTGCGGTAATTTTAAACTGCTGCGTGGCGTCGGTCAGATATCTGCATGACAGTGCAGCTGAAAGAGAGCATCGCGTGCGAACACATGAAAACTGTGCGGCTGTATCATTGTATAGCAATATATCAAGTCATTCCTTCATACACAAGAAACCTTGGCATTTTCTACACCACTACAGTCTGGTTTTATTATTGGTAAGACACTTAAGACAGTGTTACAAACTCAACAACTTCCATCATGAATCACACAAGTTTAATCTATATCTCCTAGGTAAGTCCTTCTCTTAACTTCTATGGTGCAACTCTTTTAACTCGACTACATAACCGTCACTACGTCACATCCCTTAACACCGCGTCAAACTGTAATGGCGCGTTCATTATAACAAGCACTGTGCGCCTAACCAACCAGCATAAACATGACTATAATCACACCAAAAAAAAACAACAAACAACAACAATAAGTACATATTGTATTGGACATACACCAATACTTGCCCTAATACACAAGAGATACGCAACAAAACAAAACGTTGGATATTTAGATGGTGGTCGATCAAAAATAAAGAAATTAAGCAAATATTAAAATTATTGTCACACCCCTGAGTTGATGCCAAATGGTGCATTCCTCACCCTCCCGTTATCCCTCTAGCTATTCCAGTTCAACCAATATATTATATATTTACGCTCAATTATCACTGCCGCCTAACGTTAAGGGAAATCACTCTGCTTTTTAAAATAAAAATTTTGCGTTGTAAGCAGTGCTGATTGACTCAAATAGTTATTTTTTGGTGCAGTAATTTGGTGCGCTGCTTTCTAAAATTAGTTTTAAAAATTGTGTGGTGATTAGCACTGTAAAAATTATTATATAAATGCTTTGTTTAATTTTCAGGAATATTTCGTGTTTATCATACAAGGATAAGTTACTTGGGCTTTTGACCCCCCCCCCAAAAAAAAAGTGGGCGCCATAGGCACCCTACAACCTCAATTTAAAATTACTTTGTGTACATTTAAGGTAGTTTAATATTACGTAGCTATCATACAAGGACAAGTTTGTTGGGCTTTTGAAAAAAGTGGGTGCCGTAGGCGCCCTAAATTAAAAGGGCGCCGCAGTAAAAACTATATTATATACATACTTTGTTAACATTTTAGGAATATTTCGTATTTATCATACAAGGATAAGTTACTTGGGCTTTTAACATAAAAATTTAAAATTTAAAAAAAAACTATTATAAAATACTTTGTGTACATTTAAGAAATTTTAATATTACGTATTTATCATACAAGGACAAGTTAGTTGGGCTTTTGAAAAAGGTGGGCGCCGTACTTTATAACCCTAACCCTAACCCGGAGGTTGTAATAGCACTGCATGAATAACGCTCAGCCCGGAAACGATGCCATTTGAATAGGCGGCATAATTAAATGACAAGAAACTAATTATAACTTTGTAACACATCTAGCTATTTGATTAATTTTATCAAAACATGAACTAAACATTCTAATATGTTACTATGTTACTTTGACCTAACAAAAAATCATTGGGTAACTAAACATTCGGATATGTTACTTTGACCTAACAAAAATCATTGGGTAACTAAACATTCGGATATGTTACTTTGACCTAACAAAACATCATTGGGTACTCTACATTATTTCGAGTCAACTTCAATATAATTTTTGTAACAACTCTATTGAACTATAAAAGTGAAAAATTATTTACATATTTCATTTTAATGCTGACAACATTGTTATATCCAGAACCATGCTAAAAATATCAGCATAACGTCTTGAGATATGATGGGTAACGAAAATATCAAAGAAAACATACATGATTTTAATCCAATGTGCACATCATATGACCTTAAAACAAATAATGTATCTCTCTCGTGGGTAAATACATTGAAAGGTACATAAGCCAAGTCTTAACTTATCGACCATCTGATCTCATGATATTAAGGTCACTACCAAGACACACCCTTTCCCTTTGTTGTCGAAGCATCATGACCAAGATGTGTTCACTTGCGTTAGTGCTACTCTCTGTGCTCATGTCAGCAATCGACGCTGGTAAGTCAATGTTATGACGTAATGACTATGGGGAGATTTTCAGAATATAATGTACTTTTTTTTAACCATGTCAATAAGAGAACATTTAGAGGAGAGCTAATAATATGATACCACGTGATACATATATTAGGCTTCTGAAATACTGAATTTTCCAATGTCGGCGCCGAAGTGTGTCCTTGTAGCCATAACACTCACAAAATAAATGAAATTTTATCCTGCATGTTCGTTCGTCCGTCGATACGACGAGGACCACTCTAGTCATCCGAGGGTTTTCTGTGCGTGCGCAGATGGCTGATTAGGCCGATCCTTGCACGGCAGGTTCGGGAACAGAAGGGACAGGGGACGAGTGCGACATCTCCTGGAGGGTTGACAGCATGGGCCTTTCGGGCTTGCCTCTTCTTTTCTGCGGCGGTAATCCGGTTTGCCTCGCATGACCTGGCACCTTCGTGGATGGAAGAGCGCCAGGTGGATCGGTCTATGTATCCTGCATAGGCTTTGACGTAAGACAGCATACTTATATTTTTGTTTGTTTGTTTTTGTTTTTGTTTTGCTTCTAAATTTTGCAATTTTTAAATTTAAGAATTTCAAGATAAACTGATACATTTTAACAAATCTGTGTTAAAACATCTGTATGTTATAATAAATGGTCAAATTCAGACTCGATCCACTTTTAATTACCTCGTGATTGTTTAAGAAAAACAACTTTGAAACATGCATACAAATAAAGAGAACTTAAATATAAACATGCAAACAAACACCATCTCAGCATTATGTATTAGATATCTAATCATTTATCTTGACTATTTTCAAATAAGGACTATAGACCAACCTAATCGCATTTTTTCAATGAGAAATAATTTTTGAGCTACTCCTTTCTTTTTAAATCCCTTATATTAACTTCACCGCCATCTCTCTCTGTCTCTCTGTCTTGGGCGGGTGGAAAAACAAAATTAAAAAATGACCCACTTTCCGAGAAGGCATCGAACTGAAATTTGGCACACGGACCCGTGTCACCTAACAATGCATCGTATCAAAATTTCAGATCGATCACAAGTACCGTATTAAAGTTAATGCATTTTAAGTTTATCTATGTACAACTATATGTAGAAATCGCTATTGTTTACATTTTACGGGTCACTTGAGTTCACGCCAGCCATCGGTGAACACATCTCGTGTTTTAACCAGGTGTACCGGCGTGCTTTTGTTTACATTTTACGTGTCACGCTGAGCTCAGTCCAGTGATCAGTTACCAGATCTTTCTCCTCTCCCCCGCCCCCCCCGCGGTTATAAAGCAAAGGGAAGTTAAGACAGATTCAGTCTGTAAATGTTTGTCGCGTATGAACATAATCAATACTTTTAGTTATGTCTCATATATAAGGGATTCATAGTCAAAAACTTTGTTTTTACGGGTTTGTTTTATTAAATCCCTTATATTAACTTCGAAATCTTGTCTCTCTATCTCTCTGTCTGTCGTCACCTCTTCGTACGTCGGGCGGAAAAACAAAAGTCAAAAAATGACCCACTTCCCGTGATGCCATCGAGCTGAAATATGGCACATAGGCTCAGGTCACCTAACAATGCATCGTATCAAAATTTCAAATCGATAGAACGTACTGTAATTAAATTAATGCCTGTTTAGTTTATCTATATAAAACTATATATAGCAGTCGCTATTGTTTACATTTTACGGGTCACTTGACTTCACGCCAGCAATCGATGACCACATCTCGTGGAGGATGAGTTCACTCAGTTTTAGGCTGTAAATGTTTGTCGCGTTGGAACATAATCAATACTTTAAGTTCTGTCTCACATATAAGGGATTTATAATCAAAAACTTTGTTTTTACGGGGTTGTTTTTTTAAATCCCTTATATTTACTTCAGCGCCGTCTCTGTCTTGGGCTCGCGGTCGATCGTTCGGAAGGGGCGAAAAATCAAAAGTGAAAAATGACCCACTTCCCGTGATGCCATCGTGCTGAAATTTGGCATATAGGCTCGTGTCACCTAACAATGCATCGTATCAATTTCAGATCGATCGAACGTACAGTTATTACATTAATGCATTTTAGTTTATCTATATAAACTATATGTAGCCGTCGCTAATGTTTACATTTTACATTTTACGGGTCACTTGACTTCACGCCAGCCATCGGTGAACACATCTCGTGTTTTAACCATGTGGATTTGACTCAGTTTCAGCCTGTAAATGTTTGTCACGTTGGAAAATAATCAATACTTTAAGTTTTGTCTCCTGCATAAGGGATTTATAGTCAAAAACGTTGTTTTTACGGGTTTTAAAACCCTTTATATTAACTTCACCGACGTCTCTGTCTTGGGCTCGCTGTCGGTCGGTCGGATGGACGGAAAAACAAAAGTCAAAAATTACCCGCTTCCCGTGATGCCATCGAGCTGAAATTTGGCATATAGGCTCATGCCACCTAACAATGCATCGTATCAATTTCAGATCGATCGAACGTACAGTTATTAAATTAAATAATTTTTAGTATATCTATATAAACTATATGTAGCGGTCGCTATTGTTTACATTTTACGGGTCACTTGACTTCACGCCAGCCATCAATGACCACATCTCGTGGAGGAGGATTTCACTCAGTCTTAGGCTGTAAATATTTGTCGCGTTGGAACATAATCAATACTTTAAGTCTCATATATAAGGGATTTATAGTCAAAAACTTTGTTTTTACGGGGTTGTTTTTTTAAATCCCTTATATTAACGTCACCTCCGACTCTGTCTTGGGCTCGAGGTCAGTCGGTCGGGAGGGCGGAAAAACAAAAGTAAAAAATGACTAATTTCTCGTGATGCCATCGAGCTCAAATTCGGCACATGGGCTCGTGTCACCTAACAATGCATCGTATCAAAATTTCAAATCGTTTGAATGTACTGTAATTAAATTAATTCATTTTTAGTTTATCTATATAAAACAATATGTAGCGGTCGCTATTGTTTACATTTTACGGGTCACTTGACTTCACGCCAGCCATCGGTGAACACATCTCGTGTTTTAACCATGCGTAATTGACTCAGTTTCAGGCTGCAAATGTTTTTCGCGTTGGAACATAATCAATACTTTAAGTTCTGTCTCCTACATAAGTGATTTATAGTCAAAAGCTTTGTTTTTAAGGGGTTCTTTTTATTTCGACTGTTCTCTCGTTGTATGACTTTTCTGTACTTCCCTGGCTATTTATTCATGGTTGATAGAATGCTCTTCCGTTTGGAGAAGGTTTCGTTTCATGGGACTGCTCTTATAATTCATTTAGCGTTCCAAGAAAATTCTTTCTTTCATTATACATTTTTGTTTAGGCTTTCCACGTTCATAATAAAAAGTGTTATATGTGCCGAGTCTGACTTGCGTTCCGCAGATTGTGAACAATATGTGAACCTCTTGGCTGTTTTTAAGCTGTTCGCTGTAGTGACATGCACTCTTACGGATATGTTCGTTTGTTTTTACTTGAATGCGAATTACCGTGGGGCACTCATACAAAAATCAAAACTGAAAATGATTCTTTAGTGAAAAAAACTTTAACAAGTCTGTGGGGAAAAATATCCTTTTTTTCATATTGATATATGACAAATTAAAATATGTTCAGGTATGCAACGTGCTTCAAATTTTACCCTTGATATACATTTATTTCTCTGTAGCATCTGAAATTAGCCTCATGGGCTTCCCTTCAACTTTCCACCGGCTCTTGACCAAGTCACTTCAAGTGAGGTGCGCAGTCCAGGGCTTGTCGACACCATCGCAGACGACTTCCTTGTATAGTTTGATCACAACCTTACCACCAGGTGGCGTAGCAGATCCTACACACCAAGGCGGGGCTCAGGTCACATCCCCATGTGAAGACATTTCCAAACTCCTCTCAGTGGTCAAGACCAAGATCAACCAGGAGACTTGACTCAGCGAGACTCTGTTGAGCGTCACTGGCTGCAGCGTACCGGTCATTGTAGGGAAATTCATCTCGGCTTTTCAAGCCGATGGAAGCAGCGAGGTCTCAAATGAACAAGGTGAAGGGGGCTATCTCCTCTTGACCTGGGACAGACCCGATAACAGCGCAGCAGGGATCTATTCGTGTGATTCCAACGCCCTGGATTCAGACAAGCACCCCGTGTCTCTCACAGTTAATTTAGAGATTACATCAGTTCAGCCAAACATCTCAGACGTTCTGACCTACATCTCCGACAACGAAAGAGAACTCAACCTTCTCAAGGCGAGAATACACGAAGTGGCTGCTGAGAACGCCGCCTTGTTGCAGGAGAGCGATCAACTGTCCAACAAAACAGCGGAGCTGGAGGACAGGGTGTCTGGCCTCAAGGGTCCGAACATCCAGAACGTGACATTCAGCTGCTACTATAACAGGGAATTTGATTTCACCCAGCCTTACAACGAAATCCCCACAGTGATTATCTCAACGTCGTCCGTTAGCATTTACACAAGCTCCTACTCGAGCTCCATCTTGGCGTCCTACAGCGTGCGTCTCCAATCATCCACTCGGTACTCATTCAAAGTCTACTGTTCTGAGAGCACCTTCAGCACATCCTACGCCTGGCTGGCCATTGGTAACTGTTTATCCACCCAGCTGGCCATTGGTAACGGATGACCCACCTGACTGGCCATTGGTTACTGAATATCCACCTGGCTGGCCATTGTTAACTAACGACCCACCGACTGGCCATTGGTTCCTGAATACCCACCTGGCTGGCCATTGGTTACTGATGACCCACCTGACTGGCCATTGGTTACTGAATATATACCTGGCTGGCCATTGGTTACTGATGACCCACCTGGCTGGCCATTGGTTACTGAAGCCTTGATTAAACAGCATTTTTTTAGAATATCCCTGTCATTAGATGTATCTACGTGTTATGCTTAACCCTAATAGGATTACTTCACTCTGTTCTTGTCAGAATAAAATTCATTTCTCCTCTTACTTTTTATTTGTTGTTGTTTTTTTTGTTAGCCATCTCTGTTTAAATTTTAAGACATAATGTTAGAAACGACACAACAGGGGTCGGGAAACTTTTTGTCTGAGAGAGCCATAAACACCACATATTTCGAAAAGTAATTCTGTGGGAGCCATACATATTTCTTAAAACTAAAAATTCAAGTAAATGTGTGCATTTGTGTAATTTTAACACTAAAAGCACAATAATTATGGCTCTGAAATCTTTTTAATAACACTGTCATGCTGTGGTTAAACTAATTAATAATAAGTATTACTTACCATTAATGAGACTTATGGTGCTACATGGATTTGCTAATGGCTTTGTAGTCTGGTTGATGCGAGGTGAGGTTAAGCTTCATGCAGGCGTTGATACTCCCATCTGTTTGAACGTGATCGGTGGTTGGTCTTGATGTTCTTCAGATGTGAGAAAGATTGCTCGCATGCATACGTAGAGCCAAACATTGTCAGTACATCAATACTGTAAAGCTCCTTCGTCGTACTTCTTAACTGACTCTTCAACTCGCATACTCAAAACAAAGGCAGCTAACAGTTCTTCTCTTTATTAGGCATAACTTCTGGTTACATCAGCTCTCTATCTCTACGACTCTCTCTCTCTCTCTCTAGGTCTGTCCTGGTCTGTCCAAGTCTCTCGTGGGTGACTCCCTAAACTGCTCTCTTACCCCGGGGTGGGTTGTTCTCCCTTAAACACTCTAAACTCTCGCCTTATATCCTCGGTTTCCCTCGAGGTGTCAAAGTTTAATCTATTAACCTTCGACCCTTAATTTCCCCCCACGAATTCTTTCCCGGGTTTATCCGTGACTTTCTTTACAAGTCACAATGATAAATAACTGTTGTCTTCCTTACAACCAACGCCCCTTAATAGCTGATCCAATCAACCAGACGTGAGGTGTTAGGTGTATTCCTCACGTTCCGTGGTCCATTCAGAGTTCATTGATACATCGGCGTGGTCGCCGGGCGTGAGCGCATAGGCGTTTTCCCACGTCCCACGTCCGACTCAGAATTCATTGATACGATTTATGCGCATTTGACCACCCAACATCCCGTACTTGGGGGTGGGGGGGGGGAAAGAGAGAGGCCGGAATACTTTCATTTCCGGTAATTGTCTGAGCGCATCATTACACTCCAGGCACGTCGCCTACCCACCGTCCGCTCCCCTCTCAAACATTTAAACCAAGGTTCTCAATTATTTCAACCCAGGTCCTCCACAATACACCCTGTTTACAAAACAATGTCGTCCCGACATTTCGTAACATCTCCGCGTTATGTTTAATTGTCTTCAAATGGCTTTGAGTGACTAAGACCCTCAGCACTATTCAAATACGAATTAACAATGACGCTAAATTGTGTGTACCGCAACAACTGAACTCCCATATACTCAACCATTATTATCCTACACCTGCACTTCTATGTCAACCTCTACACGTCTGTCAAATCTAGTGTGTAATCAGTTTGTCAATTTGTGTCAGATACCTGGCAGTTCAACTCTCATACACAACTACCATTAATTAAAACAAGGTACATTGAACAGTAAGCAGTTAGCATTAAGACTGTAACCATAGTTAGGAAAATATGAAAAGAGAAAAAAAAATCAATGTGTAATGTCAATATAGTATAAAAACAAATGATTATGAAACTAGTATATGGTAAGGAATTGATTAAGCATATCATCTTCAGTCTAAACATAGTAAGAAATCATATTCATCTTCCTTTAAAATAAATTTATGCATCATAAACATAATTCCAAAATAGTTTCAAGGAGCAATGCTACCAAAACACAAGTAGGTCAATGTAAGCACCTAATTCATCAGATTTTAAGCATGTTACAAGCTACATAACCTGCTCATAACACATTAAAATTTCACACACAAGAACTGAACCACACAAAAAAATGTTTCTATAACACGTGTACACCCGTACGTCATCAGTAGTTGAAAACATCCACCTGCTCATAATACGTTTATAAATTGACATACACAACAAATGAACAAATTATAACAATGTTGTACGCCCTTAATTCATCATAATAAAATTTAAAAATCGACATGCAAAACAAAAAAAATTGAACCACAGCATGTTTAAACACCAGCATGTTACATACTACAAAAGAAGAATTACATTACGAAAATCTTTATAAACAGAAAAACAACCAATCAAATTCAGTTTAACTTAAGCAGCCATAGCCCGCTGACTGCCTGCCCAGGCCCATGTAGACTTCTGGTAGACAAGGAGTCTCAATAAATGTTCTCGTATAATGTTTTTTTTTATGCGTTACAAAGTCGGACAGCAGGACCTTGTTCCCCAAATGAATTGAGCGGTTCTCTGCTGATGAAATGCCGTCACCATTCTTTCGCTTCTTTTGGATTGTCCCTCTTTTGTATTTGACAGCTGGACGATTCGGCGGCGCAGGCGAGTTGCCCAACGTATTGTCCACTTTTCTTATCTTTGTCTGCGGTGACAGACAGAGTACTAGGGTGTTCTGCCCCGAAGTGACCCGTGTCATTTGGCCTTTACTGTAGCCTGGTCGTTTGTTCCATGTCGCCGGATTTTCTCCCACGTGGGGAAAAATTAGGGAATGGCCCCTGTTCCTCTCATTAAAAGAATCACCACAAGTTTCTAAATTTACGTTACTCACCCAAACAATTTGAGGAGTTGGCCCGAATTGGGTCTGTAGATTCTCAAGTGGCCGCTGCTGAAATGTTGGCCACTGTGGTGAAATTTCACCTACCTTGTCCTCCGAATTCACAGTCACTGCTGTACCACTAGACACACTAACTAATAAATCCACAGAATTAGAATGAACACCGCTGTTTAGCTGTAGCTGTCTGGGTGATTTTCTTCCCAATTCTCCAACAAAACAGTTACGAGCAAGGTGCCCAATCCCGTCACAATGGAAACACTGTCTTTTCTCAATCGTCTGATCACTCAAGCAAGACGTTTGATCATGACCCGGCACTTGTATGGCTTCCCTTGTGACCCCAGTAGACTCCACATGGCTTTTAGCGAAGCCAGTGGGACATGAAGTTGACATATCAGGCGAAATGGCAAGTGGTGTTACGGCCCGTTGAGTTACCATTGTTGCAGTTGGTAACTGGACACTGGTTGTGGTTATTGGAATCTCACCCTCCCGTCTCGATTCTTCAACTCTCAGAGGCTCTTCTTCTATCTCCTCCCGGCTCTCTTCTTCTATCTCCTCCCGGCTCTCTTCTGCTATCTCCTCCCGGCTCTCTTCTGCTATCGCCTCCTGGCTCTCTTCTGCTATCTCCTCCCGGCTCTCTTCTGCTATCTCCTCCTGGCTCTCTTCTGGTATCTCCTCCCGACTCTCTTCTGCTATCTCCTCCCGGCTCTCTTCTGCTATCTTCTCACGGCTCGATTCTTCAACTCTCGGAGTCGCTGGCTTGTTCTCCTCTCTTGTCATGTGGGCCGGAAAGTTAGAGTCATTAAACCTCGACGCCATGGCACCTTGTAGTGTCTCGTAATTGTCTCTTGCCTCTTCATTTAAGCAACAACAGGCATACTCTGCCGCCTCATCCTCTAATGCAATTATTAGGTAATGAAGTTTGTCTTCTTCACTCCACTGCAACTCTTTGGCCACCGATTCGAACTCAAAAATATACATTTGCCACGGCGATGATCCATCATAGGCGATAAGTTTGTCAAAAACATCTTCCAGCAGCGCCATCATTGTTCTTATATGCCGAATCGTTTACCACAAAAAAAAATGCCTTCTATCCGGAACGTGAACAATTATAATCCTTCAATTATCCTCGAGACGTTGTAAGTAAGGCTACTATCTTCTCTTCGGAGGCGTTGTAAGGTCAAATCCCACCGCTGCCACCATTGTAAAGCTCCTTCGTCGTACTTCTTAACTGACTCTTCAACTCGCATACTCAAAACAAAGGCAGCTAACAGTTCTTCTCTTTATTAGGCATAACTTCTGGTTACATCAGCTCTCTATCTCTACGACTCTCTCTCTCTCTCTCTAGGTCTGTCCTGGTCTGTCCAAGTCTCTCGTGGGTGACTCCCTAAACTGCTCTCTTACCCCGGGGTGGGTTGTTCTCCCTTAAACACTCTAAACTCTCGCCTTATATCCTCGGTTTCCCTCGAGGTGTCAAAGTTTAATCTATTAACCTTCGACCCTTAATTTCCCCCCACGAATTCTTTCCCGGGTTTATCCGTGACTTTCTTTACAAGTCACAATGATAAATAACTGTTGTCTTCCTTACAACCAACGCCCCTTAATAGCTGATCCAATCAACCAGACGTGAGGTGTTAGGTGTATTCCTCACGTTCCGTGGTCCATTCAGAGTTCATTGATACATCGGCGTGGTCGCCGGGCGTGAGCGCATAGGCGTTTTCCCACGTCCCACGTCCGACTCAGAATTCATTGATACGATTTATGCGCATTTGACCACCCAACATCCCGTACTTGGGGGTGAAAGAGAGAGGCCGGAATACTTTCATTTCCGGTAATTGTCTGAGCGCATCATTACACTCCAGGCACGTCGCCTACCCACCGTCCGCTCCCCTCTCAAACATTTAAACCAAGGTTCTCAATTATTTCAACCCAG
>CALYLW010002931.1:0-23080 GCA_944989445.1 Ampullaceana balthica | reverse complement strand
TCCCATACCGTCCCATACTTTCCCATACCTACCCATACCTTCCCATACTTTCCCATACTTTCACATAGATTTCCATTATTTCACATAATTTTCCATTCCTTTTCATACCTTCCCATATATTACCATGCCTTCGCATAAATTCCCATACTTTCCAATAACTTCACATACTTCCCCATTCTTTCTCATACATGTCCATACCTTCCCATACCTTCTCATATCTTGCCATAACTTCCCATAACTTACCATACATTACCTATACTTTCCCATACCTTTCCATACTTTCTCATATATTTCCATATTTTCTCATAACTTTCCATACCTTTCCATAACTTCCCATATCTTCCCATACTTTCTCATACTTTCTAATAAATGTCCGTATTTTTCATACTTTCACATACATTTCCATAATTTGTTATAACTTTCCATACCTTCTCATACCTTCTCATATCTTCCCATAAATTCCCATAACTTCCCATACTTTCCCATACCTTCCCATACCTCCCATACTTTTCCATACTTTCACATACATTTAAATATTTTACCATAATTTTTCATTCCTTTCCATACATTCCCATATCTTCCCATACCTTCCCATAATTTCCAACACTTTCCCATACCTTCCGATACTTTCCAATACTTTCTCATACATTTCCATAACTTCCCATACCTTCCCATACTTCCCCATATTTTCTCATACGTTTCCATACCTTCCGATGCTTTCCCATAACTTTCCATACCTTCCCATACGTTCCCATACCTTCTCATACTATCTCATACTTTCTCATACATTTCCATATTTTCCCATACCATCTCATAACTTACATATTATTTCCCATACCATCCCATACTTTCCGATACCTTCCTATACCTTCTCATATCTTCCCATACCTTCTCATAACTTCTAATTCTTTCCCTTACCTTACCTATACTTTCTCATACCATCCCATACTTTCCAATAATTTCACATACATTTCCATACTTTCCCATAACTTCCAATACCTTAACATACTTTCCCATATCTTCCCATACCTTCCCATACTTTCCCATACTTTCTCCTACATTTCCATACTTTCCCATAATTTTCCATACCTTCCCATATCTTCCCATAAATTCATATACTTTCAAATACATTTCCATATTTTCCCATAACTTTCCATAACTTTCCATACATTCCCATATATTCCAATACCTTCCCATAACTTCCCATACGTTTCTCATACCTTCCCATACTTCCCCATAATTTCTCCTACATTTCCATACCTTCCCATAACTTCCCATACTTTCTGATACCTTCCCACACTTTCCAATACTTTCTTATACATTTCCATACTTTCCCAAACCTTCCCATACCTTCCCATACTTTCCCTTACTTTCTCATACATTTCCATATCTTCCCATAACTTTCAATGCCTTTGCATACCTTCCCATAACTTCCCATATTTCCCCATATTTTCTCATTTATTTCCATACTTTCCCATAATTTCCTTAAATTCCCATACATTACCTATAATTTCCCATACATTCACATACCTTCCCATACTTTCTCATACTTTTCAATATTTTCCCATACCTTTCCATACCTTTCCATAACTTCCAATACCTTCTTATACTTTACCATACTTTCTCATATATTTCCATATTTTCCCATAATTTTCCATGACCTTTACACATAACTTCCCATACTTTCTCATTCGTTTCCATACTTTCCCATACCTTCTCATAACTTGCCATAACTTCCCATACATTAACTATACTTTTCCATACCTTCCCCATACCTTTCCATACTTTCTAATACATTTCCATACCTTCCCATACCTTCTCATATCTTCCCATACCTTCCGATAACTTCCCATAACTTCCCATACTTTCCCATACTTTCCCTTACTATCTTATACATTTCCATATTTTCCCATAACTTTCCATGCCTTTACATACCTTCCCATACTTCCCCATACTTTCTCATACATTTTCCCATACCTTTTCATTATTTTCCCATACCTCCCCATAATTTCCCATACTTTCCCAAACCTTCCCATGCTTTCCAATACTATCTCATACATTTCCATACTTTCCCATAGCTTCCCATAAATTTCCATAACTTCTAATACATTACCTATACTTTCCCATACCTTCTAATACCTCCCCATACTTTCTCATACATTTCCATATTTTCCCATACCTTTCAATACCATTCCCATACCTTCCCATACTTTCTCATACTTTCTTATACTTTTCCATATTTTCCCATAACTTTAAATACCTTCCGATACCTTACCTATTATTTCCAATACAATCCCATAGTTCCGATACCTTCCCATATCTTCTCATATCTTCCCATACCTTTCCATAACTTCCCATACTTTCCCATATCTTACCTATACTTTCCCATACCATCCCATACTTTCCATACATTTCCATATTTTCCCATACTTTTCCATACTTTCCATACCTTCTCATATATTTCCAATGCCTTCCCATAACTTCACATACTTTCCCATACCTTCTCATACTTTCCCATACTTTTCTCATACATTTCCATACCTTCCCATACCTTCTCATATCTTCCCATAACTTCCATAACTTCCCATACATTACCTATACTTTCCATACCTTCCAATAACTTCCCATACCTTCCCATAACTTCCCATATTTCCCATAACTTCCCATACCTATACTTCCCATACCTCCCCATAATTTCTCATACATTTCCATATTTTCCCATAACTTTCCATACCTTCCATACCTTCTCATATCTTCCCATAGCTTACCATAACTTCTCATACATTTCCATACTTTCCCATACCTCCCAATACCTTCCCATACCTTTTCTTATTTTCCCATACCTTCCCATAATTTCCCATACTTTCCCAAACCTTCCCATACTTTCCCATACTTTCTCATACATTTCCATACTTTCCCATAACTTCCATATAAAATTTCCATAACTTCTAATACATTACCTATACTTTCCCATACCTTCTAATACCTTCCCC
Organism: Ampullaceana balthica; assembly: GCA_944989445.1. Classification (NCBI taxonomy): domain Eukaryota; kingdom Metazoa; phylum Mollusca; class Gastropoda; family Lymnaeidae; genus Ampullaceana; species Ampullaceana balthica. The sequence continues at coordinate 20,087 of CALYLW010002931.1, read as the reverse complement.
ATACTTTCTCATACATTTCCATATTTTCCCATAACTTTCCATACCTTCCATACCTTACCTATTATTTCCAATACCATCCCATACTTTCCGATACCTTTCCATATCTTCTCATATATTCCCATACCTTTCCATAACTTCCCATAATTTCCCATATCTTACCTATACTTTCCCATACCATCCCATACTTTCCCATACCTTCCCAAACCTTCCCATACTTCCCCATACTTTCACATACATTTCCATATTTTCCCATAACTTCCCATACCTTCCCATTTACTTTCCCATAACTTCCCATACTTTCCATACCTTACCTATACTTTCCCACACCGTCCCACACTTTCCCATACCTTCCCATACTTTCCCATACTTTCACATACATTTCCATATTTTCCCATAACTTTCCATACCTTTCCATATATTCCCATGCCTTCCCATAACTTCCCATACATTTCCATACCTTCCCATACTTCTATTTACCTTCCCATACTCTCCAATAACTTCTCATACATATCCATACTTTCCTATAACTTTCCATACCTTCTCATACCTTTCCATACTTTCCCATACTTTCACATAAATTTCCATATTTTCCCATAACTTTCCATACCTTTCCATACATTCCCATATATTCCCATGCCTTCCCATAACTTCCCATACTTTCTCATAATTTCCCATACTTCCCCATACTTTCTCATACATTTCCACTTATGAATAAGTATGGGAAGGTATGGGAAGTTATGGAAAAGTATGGAAATGTATGAAAAAGTATTGGAAAGTATGGGAAAGTATGGGAAGTCATGGGAAGGTATGGGAAGATATGAGAACCAATACTTTCTTATACATTGCCATCCTTTTCCATAACTTCCCATACCTTCCCATACTTTCCCATACGTGTTCATACATGTCCCTCTTTTCCCATAACTTTCCCATGCCTTTACATACTTTCCCATATATTCCAATGCTTTCCCATAATTTCCCATACTTTCCAATACCTTCCCATACTTCCCAATACTTTCTCATACGTTTCCATATCTTCACATACCTTCTCATATCTTGCCATACCTACCAAAAACGTCCAATACTTCCCCATAACTTACCCATACTTTCCCTTAATTTCTCATACTTTCTCATACATTTCCATATTTTCCCATAACTTCCCATAACTTCCCATACCTTACATTTTACTTCCCATACCATCCCATAATATTCCATACCTTCCCATACCTTCCCATACTTCCACATACATGTCCATATTTTCCCATAACTTACCAAACCTTCTCATACCTTCTCATATCTTCCCATACCTTCCCATAACTTCCTATACTTTCACATACTTTACCATCACTCCCATACTTTTCACATACATTTCCCATATTTTCCCATATATTCCATACTTGCCATAGTTTCCCAATCTTTCCCATACCTTCTCATACATTTCCAAACTTTCCCATAACTCTCCATACCTTCCCATACTTTCCCTTACCTTACCATACCTTCCAATACTTTCCAATACTTTCAAATACATTTACATATTTTGCCCATAACATGTCCATACCTTTCCATAACTTCCCATATCTTCCCATACCTTCCCATACCTTCTCGTACTTTCCCATACTTTCACATATATATTCCATATTTTCCCATATTTTTCCATACCTTCCCATATATTCCCATAGTTCCCCATACTTTCTCATACGTTTCCATAATTTACGATACCTTCTCATATATTTCCATACCTTCCCATATCTTCACATACTTTCACTTTCCTTCCCACACTTTCCTATACCTCCCATACCATCCCTTACTTTCCCATACTTTCACATACATTTACATATTTTCACATAATTGTCCATACCTTTGCATATCTTCCCATATATTCCCATGCCTTCCCATAACTTTCCATACTTTCTCATACCTTCACATACTTCTCCATATTTTCTCATACATTTCCATACTTTCCCATTCCATACCATACTTTTCCATACCTTAACTATTCTTTCCAATACCATCCCATACTTTTCCATACCTTCCCATACCTTCCCATATATTCCCATGCCTTTCCATACCTTCCCATAATTTCTCATACATTTCCATATTTTCCCATAATTTTCTATACCTTTCCATTATTCCCATACCTTCCAAATCTTTACCATACTTTCTCATACATTTCCATATTTTTCCATAATTTTTCATGACATTACATAATTTCCCATACTTTTCCATACCTTCCCATACTTCCCCATACTTTCTCATACCTTTCCGTACCTTCCCATACCTTCCCATAACATCCCATAATTTCTTATATCTTCATATAATTTCCCATGCTTTCTCATACATTTACATACTTTCCCATAACTTCCCATACCTTCCAATACCTTACATTATCTTTCCCATACCATCCCATACCTTCGTATACATTCCAATATATTCCCAAGCCTTCCCATACCTTCCTATACTTCCCCATACTTTCTCATATATTTCCATACCTTCCCATACCTTCTCTTATTTTCCCATACTTTCCAATACCTTCTCATACTTTCCCTTACTTTCTCATACATTTACATATTTTTCCATGCCTTCCCATACCTTCCCATACTTCCCCATACTCTCATACGTTTCCATATCTTCCTATACCTTTCCATAATTTTCCATACTTTCCCATATCTTCCCATACTTCCCATACTTTCTCATACATTTACATACTTTCCCATAACTTCCCATACCTTAGCTTTTCCTCTCCCATACAATCCAATACCTTCCCATCACTTCCCATACATTCCCATATATTCCCATACATTCCAATACTTTCTCATACATTTCCTTACTTTCCCATAACTTCCCAAAACTTCCCATAACTGTCCATACATTACCTGTGCTTTCCCATACATTACCATACCTATCCATACTTTATGATACATTTCCATATTTTCGATAACTTTCTATAACCTTCCATACCTTCCCATACCTTCCCATACTTTCTCATACTTTCTCATACCTTTCAATATTTTCCCATAACTTCACATACTTTCCCATACCTTTCCATACTTTCCCATACTTTCTCATAAATGTCCATATCTAACCATACCTTCTCGTATCTTCTCTTACCTTCCCATACCTTCCCATACTTTCCAATACTTTCTTAAACATTTCCATTCTTTTCCATAACTTCCCATACTTTCCCATAATTAATTATACATTTCCATATTTTCCTTCAACTTTCCATGCCTTTACATACCTTCCAATATATTCCAATACCTTTCCATAACTTCCCATACTTTCCAATACCTTTCCATACTTCCCTATACATTATTATATGTTTCTATACCTTCCCATAACTTCTCATATCTTTCCATACCTTCCAATAACTTCCAATACATCCCTATACCTTCCCATACTTTCCCATACTTTCTCATACATTTCCATACTTTCCCATAACTTCCCACACCTTCCCATACCTTACCTATTCTTTTCCATACCATCCCATACTTTCCCATTACTTCCCATACCTTCCCATACCTTCCAATACCTTCCCATACTTTTCGAAACTTCCACATATATTTCCATTTTTTCTCATAACATTCAATACTTGCCCATACCTTCTAATACCTTCCCATACTTCCCCATACTTTCTAACACATTTCCAATCCTTCCCATACCTTGTCTTATTTTCCCATACCTTCCAATAACTTTCCATATTTTCTCATATTTTTCAATAATTACCAATACTTTCTCATACATTTCCATACGTTCCTATAACTTCCCATCACTTACCATCACTTCCCATACATTACCTATACTTTCCAATACCTTCCCATACCTTCCCATACTTTCTAATACATTTCCATATTTTCATATAGCTTTCCATACCTTTCCATACCTTCCCATACCTTCCCATACTTTCTCATACTTTCTCATACATTTCCATATTTACCCATAACTTTTCATGCCTTTACATTCCTTCCCATATATTCCCATGCCTTCCCATAACTTCCCATACTTTTCAATACCTTCACAAATTCGCCCATACTTTCTCATACGTTTCCATAACTTCCGATAGCTTCTCGTATATTCCCATGCCTTCCCATAACTTCCCATACTTTTCAATACCTTCACAAATTCGCACATACTTTCTCATACGTTTCCATAACTTACGATAGCTTCTCGTATATTCCCACGCCTTCCCATAACTTCCCATACTTTTCAATACCTTCACATATTTGCCAATACTTTCTCATACGTTTCCATAACTTCCGATACCTTCTCATATATTTCCATACCTTCCGATAACTTTCCATACTTTCTCATAACTTCACATACTTCCCCATATTTTCTCATACATTTCCATACTTTCCCATTCCCTCCCATACCTTTCCATACCTTAACTATTCTTTCCCATACCATCCAATACTTTTCCATACCTTCGCATAACTTCCCATACTTTCCAATACCTTCCCATACTTTCCAATACTTTCTCATACATTTCCATACTTTTCCATAACTTCATATACCTTCCCATACTTCCCCATACTTTCTCATACATGTTCATATTTTCCCATAACTTTCCATGCCTTTAAATACCTTCCAATATATTCCAATACCTTCCCATAACTGCCCATACTTTCAAATACCTTTCCATACTTCCCTATACATTATTATACATTCCCAAAACTTCCCATACCTTCCCATAACTTACATATTATTTCCTATACCATCCCATACCTTCCTATACCTTCCAATATATTCCCATGCCTTCCCATACCTTCCCATATTTCCCCATACGTTCCTGATACATTTTCATACCTTCCCATACCTTCTCTTATTATCCCATACTTTCCCATACCTTCTCATATTTTCCCTTACTTTCTTATACATTTCCATATTTTCCCATGCCTTCCCATACCTTCACATACTTCCCCATAATTTCTCATACGTTTCCATACTTTCCCATACCTTTCCGTAATTTCCATTTCATTCCCATATCTTCCCATACTTTCCCATACTTTCTCATACATTTACATACTTTCCCATAACTTCCCATATTTAGCTATTCTTTCCCATACCATCCCATACTTTCCCATACCTTCCCATCACTTCCCATACATTCCCATATATTCCCATACTTTCCAATACTTTCGCATACATTTCCATACTTTCCCATAACTTCCCATAACTTTCCATAAATTTCCATACATTACCTATGCTTTCCCATACAATGCCATACCTTTTCATACTTTCTCATACATTTCCATATTTTCCATAACTTCTCATATCTTCCCATACCTTCCCATAACTTCACATACTTTCCCATACCTTCCCAGACTTTCCAATACTTTCTCATACATTTCCATACTTTTCCATAACTTCCCATACCTTCCCATAACTTCCAATACTTTCCAATACCTTTCCATACTTCCCTATACATTCCTATACGTTTTCATATCTTCCCATAACTTCTCATATCTTTCCATACCTTCAAATAAATTCCAATACATCCCAATACCTTCCCATACTTTCCCATATTTTCTCATAACATTCCATACTTTCCCATACCTTCTCATATCTTCCCATACCTTACCATAACTTCCCATACTTTCCCACACCTTACCTATACTTTCACATACCGTCCCATACATTCCCATACCTTCCCATACTTTCCCATACTTTCACATACATTTCAATATTTTACCATATATTCCCATACTTTCCTATACTTTCTCATACTTTTCCTTACTTTCACATACATTTCCATATTTTCCCATGCCTTCCCATACCTTCCCATACTTCCCCATACTTTCTCATACATTTCCATACCTTCCCATACCTTCTCTTATTTTCCCATAATTTTCAATAACTTTCCATATTTTCCCATACCTTCCCATACTTTCCAATACTTTCTCATATATTTCCATACATTCCCATAACTTCCCATAACTTCCCATAAATTACCATACATTACCTATACTTTCCAATACCTTCCCATACTTTCCCATACTTTCTCATACATTTACATACCTTCCCATACCTTCCCATACTTTCTCATACTTTCTCATACATTTCCATATTTTCCCATAACTTCCCATACAAACCCATACCTTACCTATTACTTCCCATACCATCCCATACTTTCCGATACCTTTCCATACCTTCTCATATCTTCCCATACCTTCCCATAACTTCCCATACTTGTCCATACCTTACCTATACTTTCCCATACCATCCCATACCTTCCCATACCTTCCCATACTTTCCAATACTTTCTCATACATTTCCATACTTTCCCATAACTTGCCTTACCTTCCCAAAAATTCCCATACCCTCCCATACCATACCATTCTTTCCCATACTTTCACATACATTTCCATATTTTACCATAACTTTCCATACCTTAACATACATTCCCATACCTTCCCATACTTTCTCATACTTTCTCATACATTTCCATATTTTCCCATAACGTAAATACGTTCACATATCTTCCCTTACCTTCTCATACATTCCCATACCTTCCCATACTTTCCAATACTATTTCATACATGTCCATACTTTTCCATAACTTCCCATACCTTCCCATACTTTGCAATACTTTCCCATACATTCCCATACTTCCCCATACTTTCTCATACGTTTCCATATCTTACCATATCTTTCCATAACTTCCATTACCTTACCTATTCTTTACCATACCATCGCATACTTTCCCATACAGTTCCATACTTCCCATACTTTCCAATACTTTCTCATACATTTCCCATATTTTCCCATACTTCCCATACTTTCCCATACTTTCCCATACATTTCCATATTTCCATAATATTCCATACCTAATCCCATATTTCATTCTCATATCTTCCCATACCTTTCCATAACTTCCCATACTTTCCCATACCTTCCCATTCTTTCCCATACTTTCTCATATATTCTCATATTTTACCATAACTTTCCATGCCTTTACATACCTTCCCATATGTTCCAATACCTTCCCATAACTTCCAATACTTTCCAATTCCTTTCCACACTTCCCTATACATTAGTATACGTTTCCATACATTCCCATAACTTCCCATATGTTCCCATACTTTCTCATACATTTACATACTTTCCAAAAACTTCCCATACCTTACCTATTCTTTCCATACATCCCATACTTTCCCATACCTTCCCATACCTTCCCATACTTCCACATACATTTCCATACTTTTCCCATACTTTCCATACCTTTCCCATACCTTCCCATACTTTCCCATACTTCCCATACTTCCCATACTTCCCATACTTTCCATATACATCTTCCCATAACTTTCCCATACTTTCTCCATACATTCCCATATCTTCCCATACCTTCACATAACTTCCATACACTTTCCATACCTTCCCATACTTCCAATACTTTCTCATACATTTCCATACTTTCCCATACCTTCCCATACTTTCCCCATACTTTCTCATACTTCCCATGCTTCCCATACTTTCCCATAACTTTCCATACCTTCCCATACTTTCCCATACTTTCCCATACTATTTTATACTTTCCATACATTTCCATATTTTCCCATACCTTCTCATAACTTCCATATTATTTCCCATACCATCCCCATACTTTCCGATACCTTCCCATACCTTCTCATATCTTCCCATACCTTTCCATAACTTCCCATACTTCCCATACCTTACTATACTTTTCCCATACCTTCCCATACTTTCCAATACTTTCACATACATTTCCATACCTTCCCATACCTTCCCATATCTTCCCATACCTTCCCATATTTCCCATAGCTTCCCATACCTTCCCATACTTTCCCATACATCTTTCCATACATCTTCCCATACTTTGCCATACCTTCCCATATCTTCCCATAATTTCCCATACTTTCACATACATTTCCATATTTTCCCATAACTTTCCATAACTTTCCATAATTCCCATATACTCCCATACCTTTCCCATAACTTCCCATACTTTCCAATACTTTCTCATACATTTCCATACTTTCCATAACTTCCAATAACTTCCCATAACTTCCCATACATTACCTATACTTTCCCATACCTTCCCATACTTTCTCATGCATTTCCATATTTTCCCATAACTTTCAATACCTTTCCATACATTACCATAACTTCCCATCCTTTACCATACTTTCTCATACATTTCCATATTTTTCAATAAATTGTCATACCTTTCCATAACTTCCCATACTCTCCCATACCTTCCCATACTTTCTCATACATTTCCATATTTTCTTATAACTTTCCATACCTTTCCATAACTTCTCATACCTTCCCATACTTTCCCATACTTTCTCATACATTTCCATATGTTCACATAGCTCTCCATACCATCCCATACCTCACCTATAATTTCCCATACCATCCCATACTTTCCGAAACCTTCCCATACCTTCCCAAAAACATAACTTCCCATACTTTCTATCCCATACCTTACCAATACTTCACATACTTTCTCATACATTTCCATGCTTTCCCATAACATTCCATACCTTCCCATACTTTGCCATACCTTCCCATATCTTCTTATACATTCCCATACTTTCAAATACATTTCCATATTTTCGCATAACTTACCATACCTTTCCATACCTTCCCATATATACCCATGCCTTCCCATAACTTCCCATACTTTCTCATACCTTCCCATACTTCCCCATAATTTCTCCTACTTTTCCATACCTTCTCATATCTTCCCATTTCTTCCCATATCTTCCAATATTTTTCTCATACGTTCCCATACTTCCACATACTTTCTCATACATTTCCATACCATCCCATACCTTCTCATATATTGCCATTCCTTCCCATAACTTCCCCATAACTTCCCATACTTTCCAATACTTTTTCATACATTTCCATATTTTCCCATATTTTTCCATACATTTCCTCACCTTCCCATACCTTCCTATACTGTACCATACTTTCTGATACATTTCCATATTTTACCATAACTTTCCATACAATCCCATAACTTACCTATTGTTTCCCATACAATCCCGTACATTCCGATACCTTCCCATACCGTCTCATATCTTCCCATACCTTCCAAAACTTCCAATACTTTTCCATACCTTACCTATACTTTCTCATACCATCCCAAACATTCCGATAATTTCACATACATTTCCACACCATCCCATACCTTCTCATATATTGCTATTCCTTCCAATAACTTCCCATACTTCCCCATAACTTCCCATACGTTCCAATACTTTCTCATACATTTCCAGACTTTCACATAACTTTCCATACCTTCCCATACCTTACCTATACTTTCCCATACCGTCTCATACTTTCCCATACCTTCCCATACCTTCCCATATTTTCACATACATTTCCATATTTTCCGATAAATTTCCATACCTTTCTCATACATTCCCATACTTTCTCATACATTTCCATATTTTCCCATGACTTTCCATGCCTTTACATACCTTCCCATATATTCCCATGCCTTTCCATAACTTTCCATACTTTCCTATACTTTCTCATACATTCCCATAACTTCCCATACCTTCCCATACCTTCCCATTCTTTCCAATACTTCCTCATACATTTCGATATTTTTCCCATAACATCCCATACATTCCCATACTTTTCCATACTTTATCATATATTTTCATACTTTCCCATAAATTCACGTAACTTTCCATACCTTCCCATACCTTCCCATACCTTGCAATACTTTCCCATACATTTCTATACCTTCCCATATCTTCTCAAATCTTCCCATACCTTCCCATAATTTCCCATACTTTCCCATTCTTCCCATAATTTCCAATACTTTCCCATACCTTTCCATATCTTTCCATACCTTCCCATATATTCACATTCCTTCCCATAACTTCACATACTTTCTCATTCCTTACCTATACTTTCCAATACATTCCCATACTTCCCCATACTTTCTCATACATTTCCATACCTTCTCATATCTTAAAATACCTTCCAATATCTTCCGATACTTTCCAATACCTTCCCATACTTTCCAATACTTGCTCATACTTTTCCATACTTTCCCATAAATTTCCATACCTTCCCATACTTTCCCATACTTTTTTATACATTTCCGTATTTTCTCATAACTTCCCATACTTTCCTATACCTTCCCATACTTCCCCATACTTTCTCATACCTTCCCATACTTTTTCATACATTTCCATACGTTTCAATAATTTTCCATACCTTCCCATAACTTTCCATACTTTCAAATACCTTCCCATACTTCCCAACACTTTCTCATACATTTCCATACCTTCCCATACCTTCCTATACCTTCCAATACTTTCCCATACATTTCTATACCTTCCCATATCTTCTCAAATCTTCCCATACCTTCCCATAATTTCCCATACTTTTCCATTCTTCCCATAATTTCCAATACTTTCCCATACCTTCCCATACCTTCCCATACTTTCCCATACTTTCACATACATTTCCATATTTTCCCATAATTTTCCATTCCTTTCCATACGTTCCCATATATTGCAATGCCTTCCCATAACTTCCCATACCTTCCCATACCTTCTTATATCTTGCCATAACTTCCCATAACTTCCCATACATCACCTATAATTTCTCATACGTTCTCAAACCTTCCCATAATTCTCATACTTTTCCATATATTTCAATATTTTCCCATAACTTTCCATACCTTTCCATACCTTCCCATGCCTTCTTATACTTTACCATACTTTCTCATACATTTCCATATTTTCCATAACTTTCCATACCTTCCCATACTTTTCCATACTTTCTCATACTTTTCCATATTTCCCATAACTTTCCATGCCTTTCCATAACTTTCCATACTTTCAAATAGCCTCCCATTTTTCCCAACATTTTCTCATACATTTCCATAATTTCCCATAACTTCCCATACCTTCCCATACCTTCTCATATCTTCCCATACATTTTCCCATAACATCCCATACTTTCCCATACCTTACCTATACTTTCCCATACCGTCCTATACTTTCCCATACCTTTCCATACCTTCCCATACTTTCACATACTTTCACATACATTTTCATTATTTCACATAATTTTCCATTCCTTTCCATACCTTCCCATATATTGACATGCCTTCCCATAACTTCTCATACATTTCCATACCTTCCCATACCTTCTCATATCTTGCAATAACTTCCACTAACTTCCCATACATTACCTATACTTTCCCATACCTTTCCATACTTTCTCATATATTTCCATATTTTCTCATAACATTCCATACCTTTTCATACCTTCCCATATCTTCCCATACTTTCTCATGCTTTCTTATAAATTTCCGTATTTTCCATACTTTCACATACATTTCCATAAAATCTTATAACTTTCCATACCTTCCCAATCCTTCTCATATCTTCCCATAAATTCCCATAACTTCCCATACTTTCCCATACCTTCCCATACCTCCCATACTTTCCCATACTTTCACATACATTTACATATTTTACCATAATTTTCCATTCCTTTCCATACATTCCCATATCTTCCCATACCTTCACATAACTTCCAACACTTTCCCATACCTTCCCATACTTCCCAATACTTTTTCATACATTTCCATAATTTCCCATACCTTCCCATACTTCCCCATATTTTCTCATACGTTCCCATGCCTTCCCATGCTTTCCCATAACTTTCCATACCTTCCCATACTTTCCCATACTTTCCCATACTATTTTATACTTTCTCATACATTTCCATATTTTCCCATACCATCTCATAACTTACATATTATTTCCCATACCATCCCATACTTTCCGATACCTTCCCATACCTTCTCATATCTTCCCTTACCTTTCCATAACTTCCATTTCTTTCCCATACCTTACTTATACTTTCTCATACCATCACATACTTTCCAATACTTTCACATACATTTCCATACTTTCCCATAACTTCCCATAACTTAACATACTTTCCCATATCTTCCCATACCTTCCCATACTTTCCCATACTTTCTCATACATTTCCATACTTTCCCATAATTTTCCATACCTTCCCATACTTTGCCATACCTTCCCATATCTTCCCATAATTTCCCATACTTTCACATACATTTCCATATTTTCCCATAACTTTCCATAACTTTCCATAGATTCCCATATACTTCCCATACCTTCCCATAACTTCCCATACTTTCCAATACTTTCTCATACATTTCCATACTTTCCCATAACTTTCCATACCTTCCCATACTTTCCCATACCTTCCCATACCTTCCCATACTTTCACATACATTTCCATATTTTCCCATAATTTCCATACCTTTCCCATACATTCCCATACTTTCACATACTTTCTCATACATTTCCATATCTTCCCATACTTTCCATGCCTTTACATACCTTCCCATATATTCCCATACTTTCCATACATTTTCCATACTTTCCCATACTTTCTCATACTTCCCATACTTCCCATACTTTCCCATACCTTCCTATACCTTCCCATACTTCCCCATACTTTCTCATACCTTCCCATACTTTCTCATACATTTCCATACGTTTCCATAATTTTCCCATACCTTCCCATAACTTTCCATACTTTCACATACCTTCCCATACTTCCCAAAACTTTCTCATACATTTCCATACTTTCCCATAAGTTCCCATATATTCCCATACCCTACCTATTTTTTCCAATACCATCCCATACTTTCCCATACCTTTCCATACCTTCCCATACTTTCCCATACTTTCACATACATTTCCATATTTTCCCATAATTTGCCATTCCTTTCCATACTTTCCCATATATTGCAATGCCTTCCCATAACTTCCCATACCTTTCCCATACCTTCTTATATCTTGCCATAACTTCCCATAACTTCCCATAACTTCCCATACATCACCTATAATTTCTCATGTGTTCTCATACCTTCCCATACTTTCTCATACTTTTCCATATATTTCCATATTTTTCTATAACTTTCCATACCTTTCCATACCTTCCCATGCCTTCTTATACTTTACCATACTTTCTCATACATTTCAGATAATTTTCCATTCCTGTCCATACCTTCCCATATATTGCCATGCCTTCCCATAACTTCCCATACGTTCCCATACCTTCTCATACTTCCCCATTCTTTCTCATGCATTTCCATACCTTCCCATACCTTCTCATATCTTGCCATAACTTCCCATAACTTCCTATAAATTACCTATACTTTCCGATACCTTTCCATACTTTCTCATATATTTCCATATTTTCTCATAACTTTCCATACCTTTCCATACCTTACCCATATCTACCCATACTTTCACATGATTTCTTATAAATTTAAGAATTTTCCATACTTTCACATACATTTCCATAAAATCTTATAATTTTCCATACCTTCCAATACCTTCTCATATCTTCCCATAAATTCCCATAACTTCCCATACTTTCCCATACCTTCCCATACCTCCCATACTTTCCCATACTTTCACATACATTTACATATTTTACCATAATTTTCTATTCCTTTCCATACATTCCCATATCTTCCCATACCTTCCCATAACTTTCAACACTTTCCCATACCTTCCCATACCTTCCCATACTTTCCCAATACTTTTTCATACATTTCCATAACTTCCCATACCTTCCCATACTTCCCAATATTTCTCATACGTTTACATACCTTCCCATGCTTTCCCATAACTTTCCATACCTTCCCATACTTTCCCATACCTTCCCATACTATCTCATACTTTCTCATACATTTCCATATTTTCCCATACCATCTCATAATTTACATATTATTTCCCATACCATCCCATACTTTCCGATACCTTCCCATACCTTCTAATATCTTCCCATACCTTCCCATAACTTCCCATTCTTTCCCATACCTTACTTATACTTTCTCATACCATCCCATACTTTCCAATACTTTCACATACATTACCATACTTTCCCAAATCTTTCCATACCTTCCCCATACTTTCCCATACTTTCTCATACATTTCCATACTTTTCCATAATTTTCCATACCTTCCCATACTTTGCCATACCTTCCCATATCTTCCCATAATTTCCCATACTTTCAAATACATGTTCCATATTTTCCCATACTTTCCATAACTTTCCATACATTCCCATATATTCCAATGCCTTCCCATAACTTCCCATACTTTCTCATACCTTCCCATACTTCCCCATAACTTCTCCTACATTTACATACCTTCTCATATCTTCCCATACCTTCCCATAACTTTCCATACTTTCTGATACCTTCCCATATTTTCCTAATACTTTCTCATACATTTCCATAATTTCCCATACCTTCCCATACCTTCCCATATTTTCCCGTAGTTTCTCATACATTTCCCATTTATTTCCAATAACGTTCTATGCCTTTACATACCTTCCCATAACTTCCCATACTTTCCCATACTTTCTCATTTATTTCCATACTTTCCCAGAACTTCCCTTAAATTCCCATACATTACCTATAATTTCCCATACATTCACATACCTTCCCATACTTTCTCATACTTTTCCATATTTTCCCATACCTTTCCATACCTTCCCATACCTTCTTATACTTTACCATACTTTCTCATATATTTCCATATTTCCCATAATTTTCCATGCCTTTACATAACTTCCCATACTTTCTCATACGTTTCCATACCTTCCCATACCTTCCCAAACCTTACCTAGTCTTTCCCATACCATCCCATACTTTCCCATACCTTCCCATACCTTCCCATACTTTCCCATACTTTCATATACATTTCCATATTTTCCCATACCTTCCCATACCTTTTCATATCTTAACATACCTTCCCATAACTTCCCATACTTTCCCATAGCTTAACTATACTTTCCATACCGTCCCATACTTTCCCATACCTTTCCATACCTTCCGATACTTTCCCATACTTTGACATACATTTCCAAATTTTCCCTTAACTTTCCATAGCTTTCCATATATTCCCATGCCTTCCCATAACTTCCCATACATTCCTATACCTTGCCCATACCTTCCCCATACTTTCTCATACTTTTCATTACCTTCTCATAACTTCCCATACTTCTCAATTCCTTCCCATACATTACCTATAATTTCCCATAACGTCCCATAATTTCTCATAAATTTTCCATATTTTCCCATAACTTTCCATACATTCCCATAACTTCTCATATCTTCTCATACCTTCCCATAACTTCCCATACTTCTCAATACCTTCCCATACTTTCCAATACCTTCTCATACATTTCCATACTTTCCCATAACTTTCTATACCTTCCCATAGTTTCCCATACCCTCCCATACTTTCCAATACTTTCACATATATTTCCATATTTTCCCATATATTTCCATACCTTTCCATACCTTGCCATATATTCCCATGCATACCCATAACTTCCCATACTTTCTCATACCTTCCCATACTTCCCCATAATTTCTCCTACTTTTCCATACATTCTCATATCTTGCCATAACTTCCCATAACTGCCCATACTTCCCCATAACTTCCCATACTTTCCAATACTTTCTCAGACATTTCCATGCTTTCCCATAACTTTCCATACCTTCCCATACTTTCCCATACCTTCCCATACTTTCTCATACTTTCTCATACATTTCCATATCTTCCCATAACTTCCCATACCATCACATACCTTACCTATTATTTCCCATACCATCCCATACTTTCCGATGACTTCCCATATCTTGCAATAACTTCCCATAACTGCCCATACTTCGCCAAAACTTCCCATACTTTCCAATACTTTCTCAGACATTTCCATACTTTCCCATAACTTTCCATACCAAGTATGGGAAAGTATTGGAAGTTATCGGAAGGCATGGGAATATATGGGAAGGTATGGAAAGTTATGGAAAATTATGGGAATATATGGAAATGTATGTGAAAGTATGGGAAAGTATGGGAAGGTATGGGAAGTTATGGGAAGGTATGGGATGATATGAGAATGTATGGGAAGGTATGGAAAGTTATGGGAAAATATGGAAATGTATGTGAAAGTATGGGAAAGTATGGGAAGGTATGGGAAGGTATCGGAAAGTATGGGATGGTATGGGAAAGAATAGGTAAAGTATGGGAAGGTATGGGAAAGTATGGAAATGTATGAGAAAGTATGGGGAAGTATGTGAAGGTATGGGAAAGTATGGGAAATTATGGGAACATATGGAAATGTATGAGAAAGTAAGGGAAAGTATGGGATGTTATGGGAAAAATTGGAAATGTATGAGCAAGTATGGGGAAGTATGGGAAGGTATGGGAAGGCATGGGAATATATGGGAAGGTATGTAAAGGCATGAAAAATTATGGGGAAAATATGGAAATGTATGAGAAAGTAAGGGAAAGTATGGGAAGTTATGGGAAAGTATGGAAATGTATGAGGAAGTATGGAAAGTATGGGAAGGTATGGGAAATGTATGAGAAAGTATGGGAAGTATGGGAAGGTATGAGAAAGTATGTGAAGTTATGGGAAGGAATGTGAATATATGGAAAGGTATGGGGAAGTATGGGAAGTTATGGGAAGGTATGGAAATGTATGGAAAGTATGGAAAGTATGGAGAAGGTATGGAAAGTATGGGAAGTATGGAAAGTATGGGAAGATATGGAAAGTATGGGAAAGTATGGGAAAGTATGGAAAGTATGGGAAGTATGGGAAAGTATGGGAAGGTATGGGAAATGTATGAGAAAGTATGGGAAAGTATGGGAAGGTATGGGAAAGTATGGGAAGTTATGGGAAGGTATGGGAAGTATGGGAAGGTATGGAAAGTTATGGGAAAGTATGGAAAGTATGGAAAGTATGGGAAAGTATGGGAAGTATGGGAAGTATGGAAGTATGGGAAAGAATATGGGTAAGGTATGGGAAGGTATGGGAAAGTATGGGAAATGTATGAGAAAGTATGGAGAAGTATGGGAAGGTATGGAAAGTATGGAAAGTTATGGAAGATATGGAAAGTATGGGAAAGTATGGAAAGTATGGAAGGTATGGAAGATATGAGAATGTATGGGAAAGTATGGAAATGTATGAGAAAGTATGTGGAAGTATGGGAAGTTATGGGAAAGTATGGGAAGTTATGGGAAGGTATGGGAAATATGGATATGGGAAGATATGGAAAGTATGGAAAATTATGGGAATATATGGAAATGTATGTGAAAAGTATGGGAAAGTATGGGAAGGTATGGGAAGGTATGGGAAAGTATGGAAGTATGGGAAAGTATAGGTAAGGTATGGGAAAGTATGGGAAGTTATGGGAAGGTATGGAAGATATGAGAAAGTATGGGAAAGTATGGAAAGTATGGGAAAATATGGAAATGTATGTGAAAGTATTGGAAAGTATGGGAAAGTATGGGAAGGTATGGGAAAGTATCGGAAAGTATTGGATGGTATGGGAAAGAATAGGTAAAGTATGGGAAGGTATGGGAATATATGGAAATGTATGAGAAAGTATGGGAAGTATGAGAAGGTATGGGAAAGTATTGGGAAGTTATCGGAAGGCATGGGAAAATATGGAAAGGTATGGAAAGTTATGGAAAATTATGGAAATATATGGAAATGTATGTGAAAGTATAGGAAAGTATGGGAAGGTATGGGAAGATATGGGAAAGTATGCGAAGGTATGGGAAAGTATGGAAAGGTATGCGAAAGTATGGGAAGGTATGGGAAGATATGAAAATGTATGGGAAGGTATGGAAAGGTATGGGAAAATATGGAAATGTATGAGAAAGTATGGGGAAGTATGGGAAGGTATGGAAAGTATGGGAAAGTTATGGGAAGATAGGAAAGTTATGGGAAGTATGGAAGTATGGGAAGTATGGAAAGTATGGAAAGTATGGGAAGTATGGGAAGGTATGGAAGGTATGGAAAGTATGAGAAAGTATGGGAAGTATGGGAAAGGTATTGGAAAGTATGGAAAAGTATGGGAAGGTATGGGAATATATGGGAAGGTATGAAAGATGGAAGTATGGAAAGTTATGGAAAATATGGAAATGTATGGAAAGATGGGAAGTATGGGAAATTATGGAAGGTATGGGAAAGTATGGAAGTATGGAAAGTATGGGAAATGTATGAGAAAGTATGAAAAGATGGAAAGTATGGGAAATGTATGGGAAAGTATGGGAAGGTATGGGAAGGTATGGGAAGATATGAGAAGTATGGGAAGGTATGGAAATGTATGAGAAAGTATGGGGAAGTATGGAAGGTATGGGAAAGTATTGGAAAATATGGGAAGGCATGGGAATATATGGGAAGGTATGGAAAGTATGAAAAATTATGGGAATATATGGAAATGTATGTGAAAGTATATGAAAGTATGGGAAGGTATGGGAAGGTATGGGAAAGTATGCGACGGTATGGGAAAGTATAGGTAAGGTATGGGAAAGTATGGGAAGTTATGGGAAGGTATGGGAAGATATGAGAATGTATGGGAAGGTATGGAAATTATGGGAAAATATGGAAATGTATGTGAAAGTATGGGAAAGTATGGGAAGGTATGGGAAAGTATGGGAAAGTATGGGAATGTATGGGAAAGTATGGGAAGTATGGAAAGTATGGAAAGTATGGAAAGTATGGAAAGTATGGAAAGTTATGGGAAAGTATGGGAAGTATTGGAAGGTATGGAAGTATGAGAAGTATGGGAAGGTATGGAAATGTATGAGAAAGTATGGGAAAGTATGGGAAGGTATGGGAAAGTATGGAAAGTATGGAAATGTATGGAAAGTATGGGAAGTATGTGAAGGTATGGGAAAGTATGGAAATTATGGGAAAGTATGGAAATGTATGGAAAGTATGGAAAGTATGGAAAGTATGGGAAAGTATGGAAATGTATGAGAAAGTATGGGAAAGTATGGGAAGGTATGGGAAAGTATAGGAATGTATGGGAAGTTATGGAAAGTTATGGGAAAGTATGGGAAAGTATGGAAAGTATGGGAAGTATGGAAAGTATGGAAAGTATGGGAAGTATGGGAAGGTATGGGAAAGTATGGAAAGTATGGGAAAGTATGGAAATGTATGGAAAGTATGGGAAAGTATGGGAAGGTATGGGAAAGTATGGGAATATATGGGAAGGTATGGGAAGTATGGGAAAGTATGGGAAAGTATGGAAATATGGAAGGTATGGGAAAGTATGGGAAGTTATGGGAAAGTATGGAAATGTATGAGA
This sequence comes from Ampullaceana balthica, assembly GCA_944989445.1. Taxonomy (NCBI): domain Eukaryota; kingdom Metazoa; phylum Mollusca; class Gastropoda; family Lymnaeidae; genus Ampullaceana; species Ampullaceana balthica. Next base: position 928 of record CALYLW010002931.1, on the reverse strand, counting down.
AAGTATGGAAAGTATGGGAAGTATGGGAAGTATGGGAAGTTATGGGAAGGTATGGAAAGTATGGAAAGTATGGAAAGTATGGAAAGTATGGGAAAGTATGGGAAAGTATGGGAAGGTATGGAAAGTATGGGAAAGTATGGAAGTATGGAAAGTATGGGAAAGTATGGGAAGTATGGGAAAGTATGGAAATGTATGAGAAAGTATGGGAAAGTATGGGAAGGTATGGGAAAGTATGGGAAGTATGGGAAGGTATGGGAAAGTATGGAAAGTATGGGAAGTATGGGAAGTATGAGAAGTATGGGAAAGTATGGAAGGTATGGAAAGTATGGGAAAGTATGGAAAGTGTATGGGAAAGTATGGGAAAGTATGGGAAGGTATGGGAAAGTATGGAAAGTATGGGAAGTATGGGAAGTTATGGGAAAGTATGGAAATGTATGAGAAAGTATGGAAAGTATGGAAGGTATGGGAAAGTATGGGAAGTTATGGGAAGGTATGGGAAAGTATGGAAAGTATGGGAAAGTATGGAAATGTATGGAAAGTATGGGAAGGTATGGGAAGGTATGGGAAAGTATGGGAAAGGTATGGGAAGGTATGGGAAAGTATGGAAATGTATGAGAAAGTATGGGAAAGTATGGGAAGGTATGGGAAAGTATGGGAAGTTATGGGAAAGTATGGAAGTATGAGAAGTATGGGAAGTATGGAAATGTATGGAAAGTATGGGAAGTATGGAAGTATGGGAAAGTATGGGAAGTATGGGAAGGATGGGAAATATGGGAAGGTATGGAAAGTATGGGAAAGTATGGGAAATATGGAAATGTATGGAAAGTATGGGAAAGTATGGGAAGGTATGGGAAAGTATGGGAAAGTATGGAAGGTATGGAAAGTATGGAAGTATGGAAAGTATGGGAAGTATGGGAAGGTATGGGAA
>CALYLW010002930.1:0-23179 GCA_944989445.1 Ampullaceana balthica | reverse complement strand
TATGTCAACATTCCTTTACGGTGCCTGATATAAGCGTATATCAACACTGTTTCATTCTGTTTGATACAGACGTATAACAACACTGTTTCACTCTGTTTGATACAGACGTATATCAAAACTGTTTCATTCTGTTTGATACAGACGTATATCAACATTGTTTCACTCTGTTTGATACAGACGTATATCAACATTGTTTCACTCTGTTTGATACAGACGTATAACAACACTGTTTCACTCTGTTTGATACAGACGTATAACAACATTGTTTCACTCTGTTTGATACAGACGTATAACAACACTGTTTCATTCTGTTTGATACAGACGTATATCAACATTGTTTCATTCTGTTTGATACAGACGTATAACAACACTGTTTCATTCTGTTTGATACAGACGTATAACAACACTGTTTCACTCTGTTTGATACAGACGTATAACAACACTGTTTCACTCTGTTTGATACAGACGTATAACAACACTGTTTCATTCTGTTTGATACAGACGTATAACAACACTGTTTCATTCTGTTTGATACAGACGTATAACAACACTGTTTCATTCTGTTTGATACAGACGTATAACAACATTGTTTCACTCTGTTTGATACAGACGTATAACAACATTGTTTCATTCTGTTTGATACAGACGTATAACAACACTGTTTCATTCTGTTTGATACAGACGTATATCAACACTGTTTCACTCTGTTTGATACAGACGTATAACAACACTGTTTCACTCTGTTTGATACAGACGTATATCAACACTGTTTCATTCTGTTTGATACAGACGTATAACAACATTGTTTCACTCTGTTTGATACAGACGTATAACAACATTGTTTCACTCTGTTTGATACAGACGTATAACAACACTGTTTCATTCTGTTTGATACAGACGTATAACAACATTGTTTCACTCTGTTTGATACAGACGTATAACAACATTGTTTCACTCTGTTTGATACAGACGTATAACAACACTGTTTCATTCTGTTTGATACAGACGTATAACAACAATGTTTCATTCTGTTTGATACAGACGTATAACAACACTGTTTCACTCTGTTTGATACAGACGTATAACAACACTGTTTCACTCTGTTTGATACAGACGTATAACAACACTGTTTCACTCTGTTTGATACAGACGTATAACAACATTGTTTCACTCTGTTTGATACAGACGTATAACAACACTGTTTCATTCTGTTTGATACAGACGTATAACAACACTGTTTCACTCTGTTTGATACAGACGTATAACAACATTGTTTCACTCTGTTTGATACAGACGTATAACAACATTGTTTCACTCTGTTTGATACAGACGTATATCAACACTGTTTCACTCTGTTTGATACAGACGTATATCAACACTGTTTCATTCTGTTTGATACAGACGTATAACAACACTGTTTCACTCTGTTTGATACAGACGTATAACAACATTGTTTCACTCTGTTTGATACAGACGTATAACAACACTGTTTCATTCTGTTTGATACAGACGTATAACAACATTGTTTCACTCTGTTTGATACAGACGTATAACAACATTGTTTCATTCTGTTTGATACAGACGTATAACAACACTGTTTCATTCTGTTTGATACAGACGTATAACAACACTGTTTCACTCTGTTTGATACAGACGTATATCAACACTGTTTCATTCTGTTTGATACAGACGTATAACAACACTGTTTCACTCTGTTTGATACAGACGTATAACAACATTGTTTCACTCTGTTTGATACAGACGTATAACAACACTGTTTCATTCTGTTTGATACAGACGTATAACAACATTGTTTCACTCTGTTTGATACAGACGTATAACAACACTGTTTCATTCTGTTTGATACAGACGTATAACAACATTGTTTCACTCTGTTTGATACAGACGTATAACAACACTGTTTCATTCTGTTTGATACAGACGTATAACAACATTGTTTCACTCTGTTTGATACAGACGTATAACAACATTGTTTCATTCTGTTTGATACAGACGTATAACAACACTGTTTCACTCTGTTTGATACAGACGTATATCAACACTGTTTCATTCTGTTTGATACAGACGTATAACAACATTGTTTCATTCTGTTTGATACAGACGTATATCAACACTGTTTCACTCTGTTTGATACAGACGTATAACAACACTGTTTCATTCTGTTTGATACAGACGTATAACAACATTGTTTCATTCTGTTTGATACAGACGTATAACAACACTGTTTCACTCTGTTTGATACAGACGTAAATCAACACTGTTTCACTCTGTTTGATACAGACGTATAACAACACTGTTTCACTTTGTTTGATACAGACGTATAACAACATTGTTTCACTCTGTTTGATACAGACGTATAACAACACTGTTTCATTCTGTTTGATACAGACGTATAACAACATTGTTTCACTCTGTTTGATACAGACGTATAACAACATTGTTTCACTATATATATTTTTCCCTATGTCTGACAAAGGCGTATATCAACATTGTTTCACTGTGTCTCATATAGGCGTATATCAACATTGTTTCACTGTGTCTCATAAAAGCGTATATCAACATTGTTTCACTGTGTCTCATATAGGCATATATCAACATTGTTTCACTGTGTCTCATATATGCGTATATCAACATTGTTTCACTGTGTCTCATATAGGCGTATATCAACATTGTTTCACTGTGTCTCATATAGGCGTATATCAACATTGATTCACTGTATCTTATATAGGCGTATATCAACATTTTTTCACTGTCTTATATAGGCATATATCAAAATTGTTTCACTGTCTTATATAGGCATATATCAACATTGTTTCACTGTGTCTTATATAGGCATATATCAACACTGTTTCACTGTGTCTCATATAGGCATATATCAACATTGTTTCACTGTCTTATATAGGCATATATCAAAATTGTTTCACCGTCTTATATAGGCATATATCAACATTGTTTCACTGTCTTATATAGGCATATATCAACATTGTTTCACTCTCATATAGGCATATATCAACATTGTTTCACTGTGTCTCATATAGGCATATATCAACATTGTTTCACTGTCTTATATAGGCATATATCAACATTGTTTCACTGTCTTATATAGGCATATATCAACATTGTTTCACTGTCTTATATAGGCATATATCAACATTGTTTCACTCTTATATAGGCATATATCAACATGGTTTCACTGTGTCTTATATAGGCGTTATATCAACACTGTTTCACTGTGTCTCATATAGGGGTTATATAAAGTGTTTAAGTCGTCAAAGTGGTGTTCATAGTGTATTTAATTGGCGTGCGTAGTTCACAACTTTTAAATCGCATACCCTAAGTAGGCGTGGCTAATGACGCGCATTGGTTCCACCCTTAGCCATCTTCATCGTTGTATTGTATCGTGTGTTTACATCTAGAAATGTCAAAGTTTAAATAAATCTGTTCCAATAAAAGGTGCTTACATTTAGTGTCTCGTTTTCCAAGTAAACAGCTGCTGTTGTTTTATAGTAAAAAAAATAATACCGCGGATTGTGTGAGGGTGAATCACCAGGAAACCATACCGAGTGCTTAATGTGACAATTGGACAATGCCATTCATGGGTCTCGCGTACACTAAAACAAACATGACACTGACGTGGTAGACAGAAGACTGCAGGTCGTGTGGTGTAGACACAATTCATGTGTGGAGCTTGCTTAAGACGGACGCCAAGCTGAAGCTGCCTTTTCTGCCATTCCCAATGGAAAAAGCGGTTGGCCGGAGGCGGTCTTAGTCGGCTGACCAAATGGACAATGGATTTATGACCAGCTCCTGTACAGCAGTGACGGCCGCGTGATCGTTGCGTTGCCATGGGAACGTGGTTGAAGCGGAGTACCTCTAAGAAATACGTCTTTAATGTAAGTACCCTCCCAATTGACTTACCTTACCTCCCTTAATCCCACATGATGCCACGTGGTGGGTTCTTTCCTTTCATCCCCCCCCCGTTTCAATGAACCTGTTCATATGTTCACTTGTTAACCCAAGCGCGTTAACGAAGTCCTGATCACGCAGATGTGTAGGACTGTCTGGTCCTCATTGTTAACAACAAAACCTTGTTTTTATTATACGATTTAAACGTCGAGTAAGTCACATGACCTGGCCAACGGAGCCTACAGTCAAACCATCACTTAAAAAAAAATATAGAGTCGATTTGGTTTGGTCGGTATCCATATTGAGCCACTTACCCTTGTTATTTACCCTTGTTATTTACTGCTAAAGTTCTCAAAATTTCACGTTTTACAAACAATACTCGACAGAGGGGCGATATTACAAAAGAAACACCAAGATCCCAACTAATGCAAATATTGAAAGTTACAATTTATTTACATGAATGCTAACAACTCTGATATAATGTACCATTTCAAATATAGGGAAATACAATCTATGTTATAACTTACATCACGGGAATGTGTGCCATTCTAGAGAGGTAAAACTATTAATCTGCACTCAGACATCGAACAACCTGCTAGTCTTGTAACTATTCATCTGCACTCAGACATCGAACAACCTGCTAGTCTTGTAACTATTCATCTGCACTCAGACATCGAACAACCTGCTAGTCTTGTAACTATTCATCTGCACTCAGACATCGAACAACCTGCTAGTCTTGTAACTATTCATCTGCACTCAGACATCGAACAACCTGCTAGTCTTGTAACTATTCATCTGCACTCAGACATCGAACAACCTGCTAGTCTTGTAAGTCTCGTAGAACTTTGGTAATTTTGTTGCGTCAAACTTTTTTTTCCTTTCTTTTTTTTCCCTCGCTATCTGGAAGTGCGGTAGTAGTTTTAGAATTTTTATTCCAGGAAAAGCGAGAAATATTCATCTCTATTTATTTAGAAACTTTCTTGTTGGTTCTTGTTGGCAGTGGTGGTTCAATAACCCACCTAACATGGACAATTTAATTGATGCTGGCAGGGGTGGTTAAATGACCCGTACACCATGGACAATTTAATTGATGCTGGCAGTGGGGGTTAAATGACCCGTCTAACATAGACAATTTAATTGATGCTGGCAGTGGTGGTTAAATGACCCGTCTAACATAGAAAATACAATTGATGCTGGCAGTGGTGGTTAAATGACCCGTCTAACATAGACAATTTAATTGATGCTGGCAGTGGTGGTTAAATGACCCGTCTAACATAGACAATTTAATTGATGCTGGCAGTGGTGGTTAAATGACCCGTCTAACATAGACAATGTAATTGATGCTCGCAGTTATAGCAACAAATGAAGACAAGGATTTAAGTTACGACTGTACACTCTAAACCAGGTGTGGCCATACCTGTTGTAAAGGGGAGCAAATAAAAAACAATGTAGAGAGCTGCTTCAAAGCATTATGGGTCACGAACCCACTCGCAATGAAAGATTACTTTTGTGGTTTATTATTAAACATTATTTTTTATTCGAATTTAATAATTTAAACTTTCAATTGTTAAATCATAACCGTATTTTCAAGACATAGGTTGTGACTTGTGTATCATCGCCAAACCCTGATCATCCTGTGACTCTAACAGCTTCATTTCAGCACACAGAATGTGCCATAACAATTTTTATGAAAAGCTAGAAACCATCTTTGATTAAGTCTACCATGAATGGATTTATGAGAAAAGCAGAAAATGATTTTAATTGGCACAAGTCATTAAACATGGCTTGGAAATCTTCTGTAATCCTTGTAGTCTAATTTTCATAAATTTTCGCGAGCCGCAATGTGAACACAGAAGAGCCGTAGATTATAAGAAAGTTTAGACGGTCCAAAAGGGGAATAGAGTCCAAAGGATCGATATATATAAATAGTGTCCAAGACAGTAATATGTACATTCCAAGAGAGGGATATATAGTGTCCAAGAGAGTAATAGGTACATTCCAAGAGAGGGATGTATAGTGTCCAAGAGCGAAACATGTAAATTCCAAGAGAGGGATATATAGTGTCCCGGAGAGTAATAGGTACATTCCAAGAGAGGGATATATAGTGTCCAAGACAGTAATAGGTACATTCCAAGAGAGGGATATATAGTGTCCAAGACAGTAGTAGGTACATTCCAAGAGAGGGATATATAGTGTCCAAGAGAGTAAAAGGTACATTCCAAGAGAGGGATATATAGTGTCCAAGAGAGTAAGAGGTACATTCCAAGAGAGGGAAATATAGTGTCGTCCAAGACAGTAGTAGGTACATTCCAAGAGAGGGATATATAGTGTCCAAGACAGTAATAGGTACAATCCAAGAGAGGGATATATAGTGTCGAAGAGAGTAAAAGGTACATTCCAAGAGAGGATATATAGTGTCGTCCAAGACAGTAGTAGGTACATTCCAAGAGAGGGATATATAGTGTCCAAGACAGTAATAGGTACAATCCAAGAGAGGGATATATAGTGTCGAAGAGAGTAAAAGGTACATTCCAAGAGAGGATATATAGTGTCCAAGACAGTAGTAGGTACATTCCAAGAGAGGGATATATAGTGTCCAAGACAGTAATAGGTACATTCCAAGAGAGGGATATATAGTGTCCAAGACAGTAATAGCTACATTCCAAGAGAGAGAGATAAAATGTCCAAGAGAGTAATAGTTACATAAGTTACATTCCAAGAGAGGGATATATATAGTGTCCAAGACAGTAATAGGTACATTCCAAGAAAGGGATTTATTTATCTTAGTGCAGGGGTCTCCAAACTTTTCTGCCGGAGGGCCGCATTAAGTGTCAAACAGCTGTTTAGGGGCCAACTACACACAGTTTTGTGGTAAACTACAGGTAAAAATAATTTTTTTTTAGATTAAGAGGTCTCCAGGGGCCGGATGATAGGGCATTGCGGGCCGCATCTGGCCCGACGGGCCGTAGTTTGGAGACCCCTGTCTTAGAGCAATAGTTGTACCCAAAAAAACTAATTTGTGACACACCGACTGCTCTTGTGACACATTTACGGCTCTTGTGACACACCAACTGCTCTTGTGACACACCGACTGCTCTTGTGACACACCGACTGCTCTTGTGACACACCGACTGCTCTTGTGACACACCGACTGCTCTTGTGACACACTGACTGCTCTTGGACACACCGACTGCTCTTGTGACATACCGACTGCTCTTGTGATACACCGATGGCTCTTGGGACACACTGACTGCTCTTGTGACACACCGACTGCTCTTGTGATACACCGACTGCTCTTGTGACACACCGACGGCTCTTGTCAAATTCCTCAACAGCTCCACATCTAGGAGGAATAACATGACCCAGTAAATCTTAGGAACTTGCCGCCACAAGGTCAAACTTGGGACCGTGCCAGTAACAGCAGGCCCCAACCCATTAACCCCATTTCTCGTGGAACTTGTCAGGAACAAGTGTGTTATGTAAGGTAATGTCGAGCAAATTGTCCGCTATAAACAAACCCCTCTGATGTGGTGCGATAGACGGGATAAAAGAACATGACTCAAGGACATGAACAGATACGGGCTTTGATAACTGTAGCCTTACTTTTTTAAAAAGTGCCCAATAGACTAGGGAAGACGAATCGGGGAAATATTAGCAAAGAAATATTGGAGGCACCGTTTCATTATTTCAGTAGCAATTTGTTTCTCTAAACCTAAATCAGGGGTCGGGAAACTTTTTGTATGAGAGAGCCATTAATACCACACATTTTGAAAAGTAATTCTGTGAGAGCCATACATTATGTTTAAAACTAAAAACATAAGTAAATGTGTGCATTTTGTCTAATTTCAACACTTAAAGTACAATAATTATGTCTCTGAACTCTTTTTAATTACATTACATTGTCATGCTGTTTTATAGGCATATCAAAGGAGTCTGAATGAAAATTAATTTTTTTTTAAATTATTGAACAATTGTCTGAGAGGCAGATGCAGCCATCAATAGACCCACATCAGGCTCGCGAGCCATGGTTTCCCGACCCCTGCTCTAAATGATACCCCCCATTTCAGGCGATATACTTTTAATTAGAATTGTGACCAGAGCGGAGGCAGCGAAAATAAATAAAGGTAAAAAAAATGATTTTTAAAAATCACGTTTTTATAAGTGGACTAAAAAGAAGAAAATAATTTAAAACTTATTAGTTTAAGTACTTCGATTTAATATGACTAAAAACATGGGGCGGGCGCTTATGAGGTTTAATATATGCGGTTCACTCATTCTCTCACTTATAGATCTCTCTTTTGCCTTCTAAATTAGAAATCTTTAATTTTTATACCAAACACCCGCCCCCGAGTGAGAATAATCAGTTACTGGATGATTGTGTGGTCAGATGGTCAGATGTCACTGAGTGAGAATCTTCAGTTACTGGATGATTGTGTGGTCAGATGTCACCGAATGAGAATCTTCAGTTACTGGATGATTGTGTGGTCAGATGTCACCGAGTGAGAATCTTCAGTTACTGGATGATTGTGTGGTCAGATGTCACCGAGTGAGAATCTTCAGTGCAGTAGTCAAAGACAGTCAACAGTCTCGACGTCCGTCCTACCTGATCTCGTCTCGTGTAAACACGCGATATTTGCACGACTACTTGAACCGGTCACACTTAGCCACACTTCATCATTGCTAAGTATATGAGAGGGGTTTCCTAACAGGTATGTGGGGGGGAGGGGGGGTTCCGAGGTACAAGGGCACATACAGAGGGGTCGAGGTACAAGGGCACATATAGGGGGTCGAGGCACAAGGGCACTTATAGGGGGGGGGGTTCCGGGGTACAACTGCACGTACAGGGGGGTTGAGGTACAAGGGCACATACAGGGGGTGGTGGGTCGAGGTAAAAAAGAACATACAGGGGTGTAACTATATAACTCTTTTATTTCTCTTTCTATGTAGGCGTTCTCACAGTAATTAATCTTGTGCACAATAATTCACTGAAGAATTCGTTTATCCAAAACAACTTTAATATACATATATATTGTACACATAAGAATCATTTGAGGTAATATAACGTGGAAATCTTGAGCTATTCACTATCATGCTTCCCTGTCGGAAGTCTACACACAACTGTTCGCCCAACACTTTCAACCAATAGAAATGCTCCTTTCTTCCCGCGTCCACCATACATGTGACCTTACGTCACAAAATTATGTTAATCAGATGTGACATTCACCCCCATCCTTCAAAAAAAAATGTTTATGAAATACAACATTTTTGGTCTTCATAAAATCAAATCAATCTATATCTATATTCAAATTTCAAATATTTATCATCAATGAACATTCATTTTCTTACATACAACTTCTGGATATAGAATCAATAAGAAAAAATCTGTAGGACTGCATCAGTCTAAACATAAGAAATAATGAGAAAAAATCTGTAGAACTGCAACAGTCTTAACATAAGAAATAATGAGAAAAAATCTGTAGAACTGCAGCCGTCTACCTGTGCTGAAAAAATGAAAATGGACTTTTAAACACATCTGTAATTTTGTGTAATTAAAACATTTAAACACTCAATATTATTAAAATTAACTAATAATCCAATGGAATTCAAACACTGTTCCTTGTCCATTGTTCAACAAATAAAAATATTAATATAATTACAGTCTCTGTTTGTATCCTTTAGGAATTCACAGACTAATGTTAAAACAGTCTCTTATTTTATCATTTAGTAATTCACAGAATGTCTTTTTAATAGTCTCTGGTTTTATCAGTTAGGAGTTCACAGAGTGTCTTTATTTATTGTCATTCTACTTAATATGTCTGCAACCACATTGTCCTTTCCCTTCACAGGTTTAATGTCAAATTTGTAGTCGGCTAATAGCATAGCCCAACGATTCACTTTGGCGTTGCTGATCTTCTTCTTGTTGAATGCCACAAGTGGTTTGTGGTCTGTTAGAAGAGTGAATGTTCTACCTAGAAGGTATTTTTGAAGTTTTTGTAGAGCCCACACTATGGCTAGACATTCTCTCTCTATGGTGCTGTAGTTACACTCTGTTTTGGTCAAGTTTCTGCTAAGATACTGTATAGGATGTAGGATACCATCATGTTCTTGCATGAGGCACGCTCCTAATGCAATGGACGATGCATCGGTAGAAACAATGAAATGTTTGTCCCATTGAGGTGTAACTAAGATGGGTTTCTTCCTGAATGCCTCCTGAATGTTCTCTAATGCGTTGAGGCAATCTCCTGGAAATTGAAATTTTCTAATATCTTTGGTTTTTGTAACTTCTGTTAGTGGATGAACAATTTCTGCATAATTTGCAATAAAAGGTCTGTAAAAGTTACATAGTCCCAGCAGGGCTTGCACTTGTTTTTTTAGATTTTGGGACAGACAGATTAAATATCTTGTTTTCATTTTCTGCAGTGGGAGTGACTGCACCGCCTCCTATTCTGTATCCCAAAAAATCTATATACTTCTTTCCAGGGTTGTTAACAATACTAAAAAAAAATATTGGCAATACCAATACCAATACAATTTTAAAACCAGTATTGCAATACCAATACCAATACAATTTTAAAACCAGTATTGCAATACCAATACCAATATTTATTTATTATTGCCTTACCAATACCAATATTTGGGTCATTCGACGAATATAACGCAAATACGTAATTCATCGCTCTATATCGCTTACATCGTATTTTTAACCAAATTTTGTTTCAATAGTTAACACTTGCTTCATCAGTTTTCCTCAAAGCATTCAAAAGTCTTTGACAACATATTAAATAAGTCGGCATACCTTAACGTCCTTAAGCAACAAGATTTTTAATATGTATACACATATTGTGAATGAATGAATGGATGGATGGATGAATGAATGGATGAATGAAGCTAATGACTGTCATAGAAAAGCAAATGATACATAAACGGTTAAACATCATACTATAGTAAAAACAGTCAGACCGAGTCAGTGGATTGCATCACATCTGGAAAACTAACGATGACGATGATTTTAGTATAGTTCACAGGTTAACGCCACCTATTTGGCCGTTACCACTTAGCCAGGCGAGGAAAAGTAACCATTTCAAAATGCGCACTGCTCAGTCGTGAACGAAGAGGGTAAAATACTCGTCCTCCTAATGAAAACAACCTTTCAACAGCAGCGCTTGCAGGAAGTCCTGTATTCAGGTCTATGAATATTTTACGGATATGTGGATAGGCATCCAATGATGCAATACTGTCTGAAGTGTCTGCCAAGTAATTATTAATTTCTTGATTCACATCAGGTGAATCGTTCACACGATGTCGTCTGGCTGACAATCCAGCGAAGAAGTCTGGCTGATTATCTGTACCATCAGCAGCAGCCGATGTTGCTTTCTGATCATCAGTAGGAGCAACCAACAGTGATTGTGAAACGCGTCTCTTCAGTGCTTCAATAAGATGCGAACGCTGTAAATCATCTATCCAGTCCAACTTGAAATTGGGATGTACAATGGATGTACAACGGATGCCAGCTGAGCATCAATGCTGTCAAACATGTTTGAAAATCTTCTATCGATGGCATTCAAAAGACATGAAGCTAATGGAGAACAAATTATGAGCCGATCATTCTTTCCTTGATGAAGAAACACTTTTAACTGAGCCTTCATCACAACAAGTGTTGGTAGAAGGAAACCAAGTCCAATGTCTTTTTTAGTTTCACCCTGCAAAATATCTAGTCCACAGCAAACAGGCTTCATAACAGCAACATACTCTTTAACAAATGTTTTCTGTACAGGCTGTTCTTAGAACTTCACTTTCAATTGAAAGTAATGAAAGTGCTGCCATTCTATCCTGACCAAGTGTTGATCTTAAGCAATTTTTAACCCTCTTCAACACTGAAAATAATCTTTCTCCTTCACAAGTCGTTCCAAAAATAGCCAGGTAAATTCGCAGAGCAATAATTACATTTGGAAAGGCATTAACCAATTTGTCAGTAATCTGCATCTCTCCAGCATTATTGTCACAGATATTTGGCCACATAATTGAGAAAAAGTAATAAATAATAATCTCATGAATATTAATTTGGGCGAAGTTAATTTTCATGAATATTAACATCGGCAGATAAAGCAGTTTTACCGTTATTAATAATTAAATTTTAGTTTAAAATTTAAATTCATGAGTTATATCTAAAATCTGTCTACATTGGCATTGGATGAAACAAAACATTAACTTGACTCACTTTCAAGCAAGAAATTCTGTAAAAGGAAATCGGAAAGAAATTATTGACCAAAGAAAAAAATGGCATCAAGATCTTGAAAGTATTACCTATCAGTCCATAATATGCGCAATCATTGAAAAGTTATGAACGAAATAGAACGACGCATTCACGCTACTAAAAATAATTCTAATTACAACAAATTTAATATTATATAAATTAAAAAAAATATTTTTTCTTTGTTTGGCCTTAATTTTGTTTGTAGGCCCTAGGCACGGTGCCTAAAGTTACTAAGCCTTAATCGAGTCACTGGTCAATGCTCATTGCCAAAGATATCATATATGATTTGATTTCTATTATCATTCATTTCATTGATCAGTCTCATTCAAAAATTGTTTGGCAATGTCACTCGCAAGATGGCGACACCAAAGAAAAATTTATTATATTCAGCTTTATTCACAACCAATGTTGTAGAGAATTTATTGAATATTGCCTTTTAGTATTGGTTAAAAATCAATACCAATATCAAAAATAATTATTGGCAATACCAATACCAATATCAAATTTCAAGAAGTATTGCAATATCGTCCCAATACTTAAAAAAGTATTGGCAATACTACCAATACCAATACAATATTGCAATATTAACAACCCTGCTTCTTTCCAATGTTGATCTTTTCTGGTGAGATTGTCACATTATGTTTCTTGAGTCTATCCAGTACAGCCTCAAGTGTATGGATATGTGATTCCCAATCTTTAGTGTGGATGCATATATCGTCGACATAATGTACCACATTTGGAATTCCTTTTAGCATCACTTTCATAAATCTGCTAAAAGTGGCCGTACTGTTGACGAGTCCAAATGGCATTACTAACCATTCATACACCTCATCCATGGCTATGAATGCAGTGTATTTTATAGAATCAGGATCCATGTTAATCTGCCAAAAACCTCTGTTTAAGTCAAATGTAGTGAATATTCTGGAAGTACCAATTATGTCTATAATGTCTCTTGGGTCTCCAATAGGTTCATGGTCCAATTTGGTAATATTATTCAACTGTCTGTAGTCACAGCACAGTCGAATCTTTCCATTCTTCTTTTTTACTATGACAGTTGGTGAGGTATAGTTAGCTTCAACTGCTTTTCTTATTTTGTTTTCTTTAAGTAGGTAGTCAATTTCTTGCCTTACTGTGTCTCTATGTGCCATTGGAATAGGGTATACTTTGGTCTTGAAGGGTTCATGTTCCAAAACTTGTATCTTGTGAGTCACAGTTTTTGTGTTGCCTGTTTCTTTTGTTATGACACCTTTGTATTTTTGAAAAATTTTGATCACTCTGTGTTTCATATTATCTGGTATGTCAGATGATATTTTTCCACTGTCAAGACTGTTCATTTTCATTGCATTGTCATTTTCATCATTTACCTTGATGATGACATTAACAGTTTGCTTTCCTTCTTTATTGTCATCATATGTTCTTAGTTTGTCAATATGTAATTTTTTCACATGTCCTTTGATATTGACACTATATGTGACATCACTAAGTTTCTCTTCAATTTTGTATGGACCTTCCCATGTGATTTCATTCTTTGTGTTTGGTAAGCATACTAGGACTTGTTGTTCAGGCTCAAATGTTCTCAAATGTCTGTGTCTATTTTTGATTTCTCTATGTCTTGTACTTTGCTTGATTAGTCTTTGCTTTGCTGCTTCAATACTGTACATTATTTTATCTCTAGTGTCTGACATCAGCTGATATCTGTCCTGTATGGCATCTTGTTTACTTATAAGCCTTTCTTTGAAATTCTTTAAGGGACTTGCAGGGTTTTGGCCAAACATTAACTCAAAAGGACTAAAGCCAGTGCTTTCATGTTTGCTGCTGTTGTATGCAAACAGTACTAAGGGTAAATATTCATGCCATCTGTCCTCATGGTCCACTGTCACCTTTAATAGCATATTCTTGATGGTTTTGTTTAGTCTTTCAATCACTCCATTTGACTGTGGATGGTACACTGTGCTGTGTACTTGTGTAATGTTTAACATTTTCATAATGGCTTGTGTCATCTGACCCTTGAATTGGCTGCCATTGTCCGACAGAAGTGTTTGAGGGAAACCATATCTGCTAAAAACATTGAGTAATGCGTTGCATATATTTTCTGCATCTATTCGCTTCAGTGGGATAGCTTCACCCCATCTGGTGGCTATGTCCACTATGGTTAGAGCATACATATGTTTCTTCTTTGACATCTTTTTGAATGGTCCTATCAGGTCTATAGCGATTTTCTCGAATAAAAAGTTTGCCTTGTCAGATGATTGTATGGGTGCTGTGTGCCTCCCATCTTTGGGATTATGTCGTAGACACACTGTACATGCCTTGATGTATTCTTTTATCTGCCTTGCCATTTTAGGCCAGTAAAACGTTTTCTGCTATTGTAGTAATTGTTTTCTTGGCGCCCATATGTCCACCTAAAGGACTGTCATGTGTCATTTTGATAATGGTTTCCTGTAACTTTTTGGGAAGAACCACTCTTTTGCACGTACCTTCCTGTGCAATGTTTATTAATATGCCTTTATCTAGTTTGTAATTTTTGTTGTGGCCTGTTTCATTGTCTTTGATAAGTTTCATTTTTATTTCTCTGATTGTGTTGTCTTCTTCTTGTAGTTGTTTGAACTCTTGTTTGGACATCAGTTGGCTTCCTATTTCAAGTTTCTCATCAACTTCAATGTCTGTGATCTCTTTTCTTTTTGTGGTGGCTCTTGTTTGTACAGTAGCACATACTTGATGGTTGTTGTCATGCCAGGCCTTGTATACTTCATCAGTATTGTCCAGCACACCTTCAATGTTCCCTATAATAAGATCACAAATGGCGTCTTGTAAGACTCTGGCTCTAACTTTACCATGAAACCAGGGTGAGTTGATGGTGAAAATTGCAGTTGGACACTCTCTCTTTGTGCCATCAGCCATTATCAGTGTGTCTTTTTTCCCATCATACTCTTCTTCTTTCACCATCTTATCACGGACTACAATTGTTGTGCATCCAGTGTCACGAAGACACATACACTTTCGATCATTGATGTACACTGGGTAACATTTCAGTGTGCCATGATCCTTGATAGTGGCCACAGTACTACTAGATTGTGATTCTTCTTGTTTCATTTTTCCTTTATTATCTCCCTCTTGGTAGTCATTCCTTCTCCAGGGCTGATCATGATTTCTGTATCTGGAGTCATGATTGTATCTGCCTCTCCATGATCTTCTACCTTTGCTTTCAAAATGACCTTGTCTTGACCTTTCTTCTGTTTTCTTTCTTATAGGGCTGCCATTAGGTGACACCCTATTTGGTTGTCCTTTATTGTGGTAACACTGCTTCGCCATATGTCCTGGCTTGTTACAGTACCAACAAATAGTTTGTCTGTTGCCTTGGTTTGGCAGACTCTGGTTTCTCATACCTTGCCTTTTTTCTTGACTTTTAATTTGTATAGCTGCAAATATGTCTTGCCTCTTATCCATTTCCACATTCGGATGAGAGTCTTTGAATGTTCGTAATGCATTTGTTAGCTCTGCTTGAGTACGAACTTTCTTGTCAGTCAAATATGTGAATAGGGTTGGTGTTGCATTTTCTAAAAACTTGTCAATTAACACCATGTCTATTATGGCCTTTGGATTGCTCGTATCTATTGCTGTCAGTTCCAGCCATTTTGTTAGTTTGACTTGTGCTTCATGTACTATGATCTGTGGATCTTTGTCCATCTTGATTCTCATTTCATGAAATTCTCTTCTATAATCATTTTCTGACTTTCCAAAATGACATAGAAGTGCCTTTTTGACATTCTTATATATGCTTTTGTCTTCTTTGGCTATACTGTTATAAGCTTAAAATGCTTCTCCAGTTAATTGAGTCATCAGTTGTGCTGGCCAATCTTCTTCATTATAGCCTTTCATAGCCATTATGGATTCGAAATAATCCAGATAAACATCCATTTTTTCTTTTTGGCTATCATATTTTCTTACTTTGATAGTATCCCTTGGTGCTGACCTTCTATTTGTTTCATCACCAGGATTGTGGCCACTACTGTCTCGCTCCCTTTGTAATTTTAACTTGTCGACTGCAAGTTGTTCAATTTCTCTTTTTACTATGAGTCTTTGCATCTCTTCTTCATTAGCAATTCTTGCTTTTTCTTCAGCTTCTCTTTGATTTTCTTTTTCTTCAGCTTTTCTTCGCTGTTCTTTTTCTTCAGCTATTCTTGCTTTTTCTTCAGCTATTCTTGCTTTTTCTTCTTCTTCAGCTTTTCTTCGCTGTTCTTTTTCTTCAGCTATTCTTGCTTTTTCTTCTTCTTCAGCTTTTCTTCGCTGTTCTTTTTCTTCAGCTATTCTTTGATTTTCTTTTTCTTCAGCAACTTTTTCTTCAATGAAATCTCTCATTTCTTTTCCCTTTAGTCCCATCTCTTTAGCTATGGCGGTGAATCTTTCGTAGTAATCCATGTTTTGTTTGATTGAATAATATGAATCTAGCAATTCGGTAAGGAATGTATGTATATATATTGATAAAGTTATAAATCGTCCAAATGAAAAATCTTGAATTCAAAATGTTAAGTTCAAATAAGTGACACGTCTAAACCATAAAATCTAGTTATTGGCAACATGAGACAACAAAAAGAATCCTCACACGGGATCTTCAGTATACTTTATATATACGCTCCCTCAGATTGACAAAATATATTAAATGGTCCGATCGTTTTGAATAAAAGTCACTTGGTTAAAATTTCAATTTTCGAGTGGTTTTTAAACAATTTAGTTCACTCCATTAATCCAAAATTGCGATAATCAAACTCTTCACACAATGAATGGATAAAAATTCCGTTTCTTTATTTATAATTCACACCAACACATTGAATAGTCCATAGCTTCTCGGTTCGATGTTATGTTTACTAATACTAATATTTCCTGGAATCAACTAGCATTAAGCCTGTTGACGTCACGACCTATATATGTTCACCGTGTGTCACCATTCAGTAAGCCTACACGACCCAGATTCCAGTACTGTGTAGTATGCTTGTACTGTCGTCGAATGTGACGTAGAACCAACTAGTCTGCTCCAGTTTTATAAACTGCGGATATCTGCCGTTTATGCCGCCATTTTGAAATCTTCTTGTATTTTCATTGAACTACAAAAGTTTATTCACAGCTTCTTACGAACTTGAATATTCAAAAATACTATAGCTGGTATTATTTCTTATTTTAAAGAATACTTTCCTTTTTTGGAAATATCCAATACTTATTTCCACGAAACCTCTTTCACGAAATATCTTGTACAGTGTTCACATGGAACTTTTACTTCGACACCAATGTAACTATATAACTCTTTTATTTCTCTTTCTATGTAGGCGTTCTCACAGTAATTAATCTTGTGCACAATAATTCACTGAAGAATTCATTTATCCAAAACAACTTTAATATACATATATATTGTACACATAAGAATCATTTGAGGTAATATAACGTGGAAATCTTGAGCTATTCACCATCATGCTTCCCTGTCGGAAGTCTACACACCACTGTTCGCCCAACACTTTCACCCAATAGAAATGCTCCTTTCTTCCCGCGTCCACCATACATGTGACCTTACGTCACAAAATTATGTTAATCAGATGTGACAAGGGGGTGGGTTGAGGTACAAGGGCACATACAGGGGGTGGGTCGAGGTACAAGGGCACATACAGGGGGTGGGTCGAGGTACAAGGGCACATACAGGGGTGGGTCGAGGTACAAGGGCACATACAGGGGGGTGGGTCGAGGTACAAGGGCACATACAGGGGGGTGGGTCGAGGTACAAGGGCACATACAGGGGGGTGGGTCGAGGTACAAGGGCACATACAAGGGGGTGGTTCGAGGTACAAGGGCACATACATGGGGTGGGTCGAGGTACAAGGGCACATACAGGGGGGTGGGTCGAGGTACAAGGGCACATACAAGGGGGTGGTTCGAGGTACAAGGGCACATACATGGGGTGGGTCGAGGTACAAGGGCACATACAGGGGGGTCGAGGTACAAGGGCACATACAGGGGGGGTGGGTCGAGGTACAAGGGCACATACAGGGGGTGGGTCGAGGTATAAGGGCACATACAGGGGGTCGAGGTACAAGGGCACATACAGGGGGTGGGTCGAGGTACAAGGGCACATATAGGGGGGGTCGAGGTACAAGGGCACAGACAGGGGGGTGGGTCGAGGTACAAGGGCACACACAGGAGGGTGGGTCGAGGTACAAGGGCACATACAAAAGGATGAGCTAAAAAAAAGGTCACGGGGAAGAAGTTCACAAGAATGTCAAATAATATGCAAATATTTAACAACTAGGTTGTGCTGCGGCGCCGTGGCGCCTGCGGCGCCCCATTTTCTAAAGGGCGCCTACGGCGCCCACCTTTTTCAAAACTCCAACTAACTTGTCCTTGTATGATATATACGTAATATTAAAATTTCTTAAATGTACACAAAGTATTTTATAATAGTTTTTTTTTAAATTTTATTTTTTATGTCAAAAGCCCAAGTAACTTATATGATAAATACGAAATATTCCTGAAAATTAAACAAAGTATTTATATAATAATTTTTACAGTGCTAATCACCACACGATTTTTAAACTAATTTTAGAAAGCAGCGCACCAAATTACTGCACCAAAAAATAACTATTTGAGTCATTCAGCACTGCTTACAACACAAAATTTTAAAAAAGCAGAGTGATGTCCCTTAGCGTTAGGCATCAGCGATAATTGAGCGTAAATATATATATGATTATTACACGTGTTCACAGAAGCGAAATGTTCGCTCCAAGGTTCGTTGGTTCGTGTGCAAAATTAAAAAAAACCCGTGTGCAAAGTTGCTCAGCGTCCATTTTTGTGCGTGCAAAATTTTACACCTCACAAAAAGAGATAACTTATAATTACCAAAATTTGCTGCGCGGTGTTGGTCAGACAATCTGTGGGGGTGGGGGGGGGGCGCACAGCCGCGCAGCTTAATGAAAGGGAACATTGCAGCAGGGGTCTTGTGTTACGGCAGCTCCCAGTAGGTTATTAACTGACAAGGGCTCTGCTGGGGTCATTTCAAGGCCAGTGGTTATATCTAACACAGAGATAGCGCATCCCTTTACGTCATAACAGTACGCTCAAGAAATTATTGCTTTTTTCCCCCAAACGTTTGACTTTGTTACGTCCTTTAAGTTTAAGGCCCATCTGACTGACGTTCAACCATGACATCAGTGACAGCTCTACGTTGAAACTGTACTTAAGAAGAGATGCTCAATAACTTCATATAATATAGTATTTCAGGGGGTTTCTTTTCTCTCTTAATAGGATGTTATAGACACGACGTCATGTGGGATGTTATAGACACGACGTCCTGTGTGATGTTATAGACACGACGTCCTGTGGGATGTTATAGACACGACGTCATGTGGGATGTTATAGACACGACGTCATGTGGGATGTTATAGACACGACGTCATGTGGGATGTTATAGACACGACGTCATGTGGGATGTTATAGACACGACGTCCTGTGGGATGTTATAGACACGACGTCATGTGGGATGTTATAGACACGACGTCATGTGGGATGTTATAGACACGACGTCATGTGGGATGTTATAGACACGACGTCCTATAGGATGTTATAGACATGACGTCCTGTGGGATGTTATAGACACGACGTCATGTGGGATGTTATAGACACGACGTCCTGTGGGATGTTATAGACACGACGTCATGTGGGATGTTATAGACACGACGTCATGTGGGATGTTATAGACACGACGTCATGTGTGATGTTATAGATACGACGTCATGTGGGATGTTATAGACACGACGTCATGTGGGATGTTATAGACACGACGTCATGTAGGATGTTATAGACACGACGTCATGTGGGATGTTATAGACACGACGTCCTGTGGGATGTTATAGACACGATGTCCTATATGATGTTATAGACACGATGTCCTATAGGATGTTATAGACACGATGTCCTATATGATGTTATAGACACGATGTCCTATAGGATGTTATAGACACGATGTCCTATAGGATGTTATAGACACGATGTCCTATAGGATCTTATAGACACGATGTCCTATAGGATGTTATAGACACGATGTCCTATAGGATGTTATAGACACGATGTCCTATAGGATGTTATAGACACGATGTCCTATAGGATGTTATAGACACGACGTCATGTGGGATGTTATAGACACGATGTCCTATAGGATGTTATAGACACGATGTCCTATAGGATGTTATAGACACGATGTCCTATAGGATGTTATAGACACGACGTCGTGTGGGATGTTATAGACACGATGTCCTATAGGATGTTATAGACACGATGTCCTATATGATGTTATAGACACGATGTCCTATAGGATGTTATAGACACGACGTCATGTGGGATGTTATAGACACGATGTCCTATAGGATGTTATAGACACGATGTCCTATAGGATGTTATAGACACGATGTCCTATAGGATGTTATAGACACGACGTCATGTGGGATGTTATAGACACGATGTCCTATAGGATGTTATAGACACGATGTCCTATAGGATGTTATAGACACGATGTCCTATAGGATGTTATAGACACGATGTCCTATAGGATGTTATAGACACGATGTCCTATAGGATGTTATAGACATGATGTCCTATACGATGTTTAAGACGCGAAGTCCCATGTGATGTTACAGTCCTTTGGGATTTCATAGTTGGATTGTCCCGTGGAGCCTCTTACCGCTCACAGATTGTCGCACTGTTAAACCCGCTCATTGCATCAGTAGCGTACCTAAATTGGACATTTGATCAATGAGGGCTTAGCCTTAGATGAACTGGTCAAAGGGGAGGGGCGCCATGAGATATTCAACCTTTGAACCACTACTAATGAATCTTCATTACTTGTACATCTCAGACGCCCTTTTGTTTACTAGCTGCCGCCAAAAATGTCCCATAATCCTCCTCTCGTTTGACAGCTCCATACCAGGCAAACAGTGTGCCCGCCCCATTCTTGTATCTTGGTTAGTGGATCTCAACGTCTTCAATGGCGACAAGTTGGCCAACTCAATACCACCCTCCTCCACGTGTGGACTGGCCCGCAAAAGGCCTGGTGTCAACACGGCGCGCGCGTATTGCTGCTACCTGAAAGTCACGTGACCTCCTACAGACTCCATCCAGTGTGACCGCCACCAGACATTCAAAGAAGCGCCATGTTTTTTTTTATTTCCAAGCTGGATTTCAAGATTTTTCTCGTTACCTGGCCCAACATTTCCAAAGAGTGCCGCAATAAGGGTGGGTTGTTTGGGGGGGGGGATATCAGTCAGTTTAAAAAAAAGAAATAACGGCTGGACAATTGCTGTGTGTTTATCATTAATTGCATGCTGTTACAAGCTACATACATGCATTTACAGGAACATACATGCAGTTACAAGAACATACATGCAGTTACAAGCACATACATGTAGTTACAAGAACATACATGTATATATAGTTACAAGAACATACATGCAGTTACAAGAACATATATGTAGTTACAAGCACATACATGTAGTTACAAGCACATACATGTAGTTACAAGAACATATATGCAGTTACATGAACATACATGCAGTTACAAGCACATACATGTAGTTACAAGAACATACATGCAGTTACAAGAACATATATGTAGTTACAAGCACATACATGTAGTTACAAGAACATACATGCAGTTACAGGAACATACATGCAATTACAAGCACATACATGTAGTTACAAGAACATACATGTATATATAGTTACAAGAACATACATGTAGTTACAAGCACATACATGTAGTTACAAGCACATACATGTAGTTAGAAGAACATACATGTAGTTACAAGAACATACATGTAGTTACAAGAACATGCATGTAGTTACAAGCACATACATGTAGTTAAAAGCACATACATGTAGTTACAAGAACATACATGTAGTTACAAGAACATACATGCAGTTACAAGAACATACATGTAGTTACAAGAACATACATGCAGTTACAAGAACATACATGCAGTTACAAGAACATACATGCAGTTACAAGAACATAAATGCAGTTACAAGAATATAAATGCAGTTACAAGAACATACATGCAGTTATAAGAACATAAATGCAGTTACAAGAACATAAATGCAGTTACAAGAACATACATGCAGCCCACATTATATTCAATAGTCGCCATGTCCACATTGATATAACCTTAAGGACCATATTAGACGTTCCTTTTTTGCATTGTCCACTTTTTTTTTGCTGTATAGTCGCTGTTAAGTTTTTCGTCGACTCTGTGTATACTATAATAAATAATTGTTTGCGATCTTCCCCAACAACCCCCACACACTAACCTCATCTTCACACCCAGTTACCTTAGGCCTTAGTGCTCCATGTTTTTGTCCAACAACCCCACACACACTAACCTCATCTTCACACCCAGTTACCTTAATGCTCCATGTTTGTCGCCAACAACCCCACACACACTAACCTCATCTTCACACCCAGTTACCTCAGTGCTCGATGTTTGTCTCCAACAACCCCCACACACTAACCTCATCTTCACACCCAGTTAGTTACCTTAGGGCTCGATGTTTGTCTCCAACAACCCCCACACACTAACCCCCACACACTAACCTCATCTTCACACCCAGTTACCTCGGTGCTCGATGTTTGTCTTCAACAACCCCCACACACCAACCTCATCTTCACACCCAGTTACCTCAGTGCTCGATGTTTGTCTTCAACAACCCCCACACACCAACCTCATCTTCACACCCAGTTACCTCAGTGCTCGATGTTTGGTCTCCAACAACCCCCACACACTAACCTCATCTCACACACCCACACACACTCACTCATCACCCCACCACCACCCCACCACCACACCCCCCCACACCCCCACCCCCCCCACCCCCCCCACCCCCCCCACCCCCACCCCCCCCCACCCCCCCCACCACCACCCCCACCACACCCCCACCACCCCCCACCCCACCCCACACCCCACCCCCCCC
>CALYLW010002929.1:0-23440 GCA_944989445.1 Ampullaceana balthica | reverse complement strand
CCAGATTTTATATTATTCTTTAGAGCAATGTCCCACAAAATGGTGGTCAGTGAACAGGCTCTCACCACAACATAAATTTGGCTACTACCTTCTTACTATTCCCTTTTTTAGCATTATATGTGTAACATGATTAAATCTTGCGGTTGAAAAATAATCATGGATTCATTTGTGATATTTTTGTTTAAACTTCAAGACGCTCTTGCATTTCAGGAGATGATATTAATTTTTTTTTACAAATTTTTGTAAAAAAAGTAAAGTAAACACAGGATAATTTAGGAACATGGCAATAATTTATTATATTATACAAATATTATTTTCAAGCGTGTTGTATTTTTATATGTGGTCAACTTGAAGCAATAACCCAGTTCAAAAACTTGATGTGAACATAAATGCACAGTAGATAAACTACTATTTTTAAAATATCTCTTTTTATCAATCACTTTGGAAAATCAATAATAAAATCATATAACAGCAGAAAAAGACAAATCAACTTTTCTCTTGAAAAGATGAAAGCAAGTGAGCGTTGGGCTTCTTTAGCTTATCTTGAATGACATGATGGAACTTTTCTCTGATATTGCTAAATTCCATGATATCTCTCGGCTTTTCAGCAAACCAGAATTGCACAAATTCATACAGTAAGTGACCTGCACAGAAAGAAGTGTAAATTATAAAGCCATTTATACAGCAGGGTACAAGATCTATAAATAAATTGCAGATGAATTGCCTTCCAAAGAGAATTATCACTTCCTAATACACATAAAATATAATTTTTACAATTGCAAATCTTTTTATCATGAGTTTATTTTTATTAATAAAATTCCTTAAATTTCTTAAACCTATGTAGTAATATGGTAGTGTGACTCACAATAAACTTGATGGAAGTCCTCTAAAGTATGTTCTCTGCTTGATAGACCATAAAAATGAGAGCGAAGCTTCCTCTTGGCAAGTAGGCTATAACCCATCTCTGTTATGTTTATACCCACAATGGCAAAGGAAAAGCTATTTAAAATAGATGATACAAAAACAATTGCTTTTATTAAAATGATCTGCAGGTAAGTAATACAGGCATTTAGAGCGGTGGCATTTACATGATATTAAACAAGCTAAATTGTAGAGTAAAACTTAATAAATTTCTTTTTACCTTGCAATGTCTTTAGATTAAAAAACAACTTTAAAAAAAACAACTTGTGAACTGAAACACTAACACACTCAAAAATTTTAAGTAAAGTCGAACCCACTTATCTCGACCTCGGTTAACTCGCCAACCCTAATAAGTCGACGTTTTTGAAGTGGAACCGCCAAATTCTCTCTTTATCTTAGCATTTTCTCATCGGTTATTTCGATTCTTTTATGTCGCTGAACCCTAATATCTCGAGCACAAAAGAGGGCCAAATTTGCCACTTAACGCTGGTTATCTCGATCCCCATGACCAATCGCCAGCTTTTGAAAATGTTAGTTATCAATGCCACTTCACCATCTCACTGCCGTATTTTCGCTTATATAAATAATATAAAAATACACAACATCACTGTTGGTGGCGTTCGCTAGTAAACGATTTTTAATTTTATTAATGTATTCGCTTAGTTACCAAAGCATAGTAGCAGAAGTAACACAGCATTGAGAGCTGAAGGCAAGCGGGCTGTGACGTCAACAGCAGACATCGCGAGGCAAAAATTTGACACCTTCCCCTGTTGGTTCTAAAAAATTTAAGGGAAAATACGGACCAGACAGTAAAACTGGCTTTTTTTAAGGTTGTTAAAACCGGTTAACTTAAGATGCAGGGCAGCATACAAGACTAACCCGAGTGACGTTATCTTCAAATCGCTTTCTCCATATTCCGGTATATAAATAATATACACGTCATCACTATTAGTTTAGTTCGCCTACGGCTAAGGAATGATTTTTTAAAGTTTTAAATTTGCTTAGTTGTAGAGGCACTGTACGAGAGCTAACAAACAGTGCGCGTTTGATATGAACAACATGTATGTACATTTTCATAGCATACCGATTGCTTCATCAAACAAATAACGGCAACGCTGTTGTGTAAAAAAAAACTCCAAAAACTTGTGCATGTACATTTTCATTTATTAACGCACATCATGTACATAAATAAATTTCAAGCACATGTTAATATTTTGCAGCCATATGGTTTTCGTTTATCTGGATTATAGGTTATTTCGACGCTTTTTGGCAAACCCCTAGGCCGGTGACATAGCCGGGTTCTTCGTTTTTTTGTTGCATTTATTTAAGGGAAAACAAGCTATATGTAATTCTGAAAGCCTTGACATGCCTAAGTTGATTTTACAACTGATATTATTTTTTTATTAAATCAAGAACAGAACTGCAAATATGCTGTGTGCTGTCAAAAAACCCATTTTGTAAATTTATATCAGAGATAAAACTAAGTGAATTACTTTTAAAAAAGTTATCGGAATATTTATTTTGAAGTTGACAAGGAATTGTATGGTATTAGTATAAGTTTAAGAAGTCTGTGAACAATGCTTGGTGACCTTCACCTTAAACTTCAGCAGCAAGTAAAAATATTGAAAATATTTTTCCCTCTTTAACTCGCTCTCACATTTGGTTGGTGGGTCCATTTTTTTTATGCATATGTCATTTTCAGGCACAGAAATATATATTTTTTAAAAATATATCGTTTATTAGGGTTTGTGAAAAAATATTTGTTTAATCAGTGATCTAAAAATAGATATTTTTTTAAAGCATGAAGAAAGCAATATAGGAAAATCCTGTTGAAGTAGAATTTTAAAAATTGAATAATCTTTTAAAAAAAATTTTTATATTTATTGTCTGTTTTATTTATTCAAAATAAGAAAAACAATTAAAAAAAAAAAAAAAAAAAAAAAAAAAAAAAAAAAAAAAAAAAAAAAAAAAAAAAAAAAAAAAAAAAAAAAAAAAAAAAAAAAAAAAAAAAAAAAAAAAAAAAAAAAAAAAAAAAAAAAAAAAAAAAAAAAAAAAAAAAAAAAAAAAAAAAAAAAAAAAAAAAAAAAAAAAAAAAAAAAAAAAAAAAAAAAAAAAAAAAAAAAAAAAAAAAAAAAAAAAAAAAAAAAAAAAAAAAAAAAAAAAAAAAAAAAAAAAAAAAAAAAAAAAAAAAAAAAAAAAAAAAAAAAAAAAAAAAAAAAAAAAAAAAAAAAAAAAAAAAAAAAAAAAAAAAAAAAAAAAAAAAAAAAAAAAAAAAAAAAAAAAAAAAAAAAAAAAAAAAAAAAAAAAAAAAAAAAAAAAAAAAAAAAAAAAAAAAAAAAAAAAAAAAAAAAAAAAAAAAAAAAAAAAAAAAAAAAAAAAAAAAAAAAAAAAAAAAAAAAAAAAAAAAAAAAAAAAAAAAAAAAAAAAAAAAAAAAAAAAAAAAAAAAAAAAAAAAAAAAAAAAAAAAAAAAAAAAAAAAAAAAAAAAAAAAAAAAAAAAAAAAAAAAAAAAAAAAAAAAAAAAAAAAAAAAAAAAAAAAATAAAAAAAAAAAAAAAAAAAAAAAAAAAAAAAAAAAAAAAAAAAAAAAAAAAAAAAAAAAAAAAAAAAAAAAAAAAAAAAAAAAAAAAAAAAAAAAAAAAAAAAAAAAAAAAAAAAAAAAAAAAAAAAAAAAAAAAAAAAAAAAATAAAAAAAAAAAAAAAAAAAAAAAAAAAAAAAAAAAAAAAAAAAAAAAAAAAAAAAAAAAAAAAAAAAAAAAAAAAAAAAAAAAAATAAAAAAAAAAAAAAAAAAAAAAAAAAAAAAAAAAAAAAAAAAAAAAAAAAAAAAAAAAAAAAAAAAAAAAAAAAAAAAAAAAAAAAAAAAAAAAAAAAAAAAAAAAAAAAAAAAAAAAAAAAAAAAAAAAAAAAAAAAAAAAAAAAAAAAAAAAAAAAAAAAAAAAAAAAAAAAAAAAAAAAAAAAAAAAAAAAAAAAAAAAAAAAAAAAAAAAAAAAAAAAAAAAAAAAAAAAAAAAAAAAAAAAAAAAAAAAAAAAAAAAAAAAAAAAAAAAAAAAAAAAAAAAAAAAAAAAAAAAAAAAAAAAAAAAAAAAAAAAAAAAAAAAAAAAAAAAAAAAAAAAAAAAAATAAAAAAAAAAAAAAAAAAAAAAAAAAAAAAAAAAAAAAAAAAAAAAAAAAAAAAAAAAAAAAAAAAAAAAAAAAAAAAAAAAAAAAAAAAAAAAAAAAAAAAAAAAAAAAAAAAAAAAAAAAAAAAAAAAAAAAAAAAAAAAAAAAAAAAAAAAAAAAAAAAAAAAAAAAAAAAAAAAAAAAAAAAAAAAAAAAAAAAAAAAAAAAAAAAAAAAAAAAAAAAAAAAAAAAAAAAAAAAAAAAAAAAAAAAAAAAAAAAAAAAAAAAAAAAAAAAAAAAAAAAAAAAAAAAAAAAAAAAAAAAAAAAAAAAAAAAAAAAAAAAAAAAAAAAAAAAAAAAAAAAAAAAAAAAAAAAAAAAAAAAAAAAAAAAAAAAAAAAAAAAAAAAAAAAAAAAAAAAAAAAAAAAAAAAAAAAAAAAAAAAAAAAAAAAAAAAAAAAAAAAAAAAAAAAAAAAAAAAAAAAAAAAAAAAAAAAAAAAAAAAAAAAAAAAAAAAAAAAAAAAAAAAAAAAAAAAAAAAAAAAAAAAAAAAAAAAAAAAAAAAAAAAAAAAAAAAAAAAAAAAAAAAAAAAAAAAAAAAAAAAAAAAAAAAAAAAAAAAAAAAAAAAAAAATAAAAAAAAAAAAAAAAAAAAAAAAAAAAAAAAAAAAAAAAAAAAAAAAAAAAAAAAAAAAAAAAAATAAAAAAAAAAAAAAAAAAAAAAAAAAAAAAAAAAAAAAAAAAAAAAAAAAAAAAAAAAAAAAAAAAAAAAAAAAAAAAAAAAAAAAAAAAAAAAAAAAAAAAA
Organism: Ampullaceana balthica; assembly: GCA_944989445.1. Classification (NCBI taxonomy): domain Eukaryota; kingdom Metazoa; phylum Mollusca; class Gastropoda; family Lymnaeidae; genus Ampullaceana; species Ampullaceana balthica. The sequence continues at coordinate 18,617 of CALYLW010002929.1, read as the reverse complement.
AAAAAAAAAAAAAAAAAAAAAAAAAAAAAAAAAAAAAAAAAATAAAAAAATAAAAAAAAAAAAAAAAAAAAAAAAAAAAAAAAAAAAAAAAAAAAAAAAAAAAAAAAAAAAAAAAAAAAAAAAAAAAATAAAAAAAAAAAAAAAAAAAAAAAAAAAAAAAAAAAAAAAAAAAAAAAAAAAAAAAAAAAAAAAAAAAAAAAAAAAAAAATAAAAAAAAAAAAAAAAAAAAAAAAAAAAAAAAAAAAAAAAAAAAAAAATAAAAAAAAAAAAAAAAAAAAAAAAAAAAAAAAAAAAAAAAAAAAAAAAAAAAAAAAAAAAAAAAAAAAAAAAAAAAAAAAAAAAAAAAAAAAAAAAAAAAAAAAAAAAAAAAAAAAAAAAAAAAAAAAAAAAAAAAAAAAAAATAAAAAAAAAAAAAAAAAAAAAAAAAAAAAAAAAAAAAAAAAAAAAAAAAAAAAAAAAAAAAAAAAAAAAAAAAAAAAAAAAAAAAAAAAAAAAAAAAAAAAAATAAAAAAAAAAAAAAAAAAAAAAAAAAAAAAAAAAAAAAAAAAAAAAAAAAAAAAAAAAAAAAAAAAAAAAAAAAAAAAAAAAAAAAAAAAAAAAAAAAAAAAAAAAAAAAAAAAAAAAAAAAAAAAAAAAAAAAAAAAAAAAAAAAAAAAAAAAAAAAAAAAAAAAAAAAAAAAAAAAAAAAAAAAAAAAAAAAAAAAAAAAAAAAAAAAAAAAAAAAAAAAAAAAAAAAAAAAAAAAAAAAAAAAAAAAAAAAAAAAATAAAAAAAAAAAAAAAAAAAAAAAAAAAAAAAAAAAAAAAAAAAAAAAAAAAAAAAAAAAAAAAAAAAAAAAAAAAAAAAAAAAAAAAAAAAAAAAAAAAAAAAAAAAAAAAAAAAAAAAAAAAAAAAAAAAAAAAAAAAAAAAAAAAAAAAAAAAAAAAAAAAAAAAAAAAAAAAAAAAAAAAAAAAAAAAAAAAAAAAAAAAAAAAAAAAAAAAAAAAAAAAAAAAAAAAAAAAAAAAAAAAAAAAAAAAAAAAAAAAAAAAAAAAAAAAAAAAAAAAAAAAAAAAAAAAAAAAAAAAAAAAAAAAAAAAAAAAAAAAAAAAAATAAAAAAAAAAAAAAAAAAAAAAAAAAAAAAAAAAAAAAAAAAAAAAAAAAAAAAAAAAAAAAAAAAAAAAAAAAAAAAAAAAAAAAAAAAAAAAATAAAAAAAAAAAAAAAAAAAAAAAAAAAAAAAAAAAAAAAAAAAAAAAAAAAAAAAAAAAAAAAAAAAAAAAAAAATAAAAAAAAAAAAAAAAAAAAAAAAAAAAAAAAAAAAAAAAAAAAAAAAAAAAAAAAAAAAAAAAAAAAAAAAAAAAAAAAAAAAAAAAAAAAAAAAAAAAAAAAAAAAAAAAAAAAAAAAAAAAAAAAAAAAAAAAAAAAAAAAAAAAATAAAAAAAAAAAAAAAAAAAAAAAAATAAAAAAAAAAAAAAAAAAAAAAAAAAAAAAAAAAAAAAAAAAAAAAAAAAAAAAAAAAAAAAAAAAAAAAAAAAAAAAAAAAAAAAAAAAAAAAAAAAAAAAAAAAAAAAAAAAAAAAAAAAAAAAAAAAAAAAAAAAAAAAAAAAAAAAAAAAAAAAAAAAAAAAAAAAAAAAAAAAAAAAAAAAAAAAAAAAAAAAAAAAAAAAAAATAAAAAAAAAAAAAAAAAAAAAAAAAAAAAAAAAAAAAAAAAAAAAAAAAAAAAAAAAAAAAAAAAAAAAAAAAAAAAAAAAAAAAAAAAAAAAAAAAAAAAAATAAAAAAAAAAAAAAAAAAAAAAAAAAAAAATAAAAAAAAAAAAAAAAAAAAAAAAAAAAAAAAAAAAAAATAAAAAAAAAAAAAAAAAAAAAAAAAAAAAAAAAAAAAAAAAAAAAAAAAAAAAAAAAAAAAAAAAAAAAAAAAAAAAAAAAAAAAAAAAAAAAAAAAAAAAAAAAAAAAAAAAAAAAAAAAAAAAAAAAAAAAAAAAAAAAAAAAAAAAAAAAAAAAAAAAAAAAAAAAAAAAAAAAAAAAAAAAAAAAAAAAAAAAAAAAAAAATAAAAAAAAAAAAAAAAAAAAAAAAAAAAAAAAAAAAAAAAAAAAAAAAAAAAAAAAAAAAAAAAAAAAAAAAAAAAAAAAAAAAAAAAAAAAAAAAAAAAAAAAAAAAAAAAAAAAAAAAAAAAAAAAAAAAAAAAAAAAAAAAAATAAAAAAAAAAAAAAAAAAAAAAAAAAAAAAAAAAAAAATAAAAAAAAAAAAAAAAAAAAAAAAAAAAAAAAAAAAAAAAAAAAAAAAAAAAAAAAAAAAAAAAAAAAAAAAAAAAAAAAAAAAAAAAAAAAAAAAAAAAAAAAAAAAAAAAAAAAAAAAAAAAAAAAAAAAAAAAAAAAAAAAAAAAAAAAAAAAAAAAAAAAATACCCCCCCCCCCCCCCCCCCCCCCCAGCGCCATGCAAGAAAGCTGAACCACTTTCATATAACAAGCCTCAGAAGATTCTCGGCATAAAGTGGCAGAACAAAAATTCCAGACACAGTGGTACTGACCAAGGCAGTGTCTCCCCAGCATCTTCACCCTCCTGATGCAGACCCAGCTTCGCTGGGCAGGGCACGTTGTCCAAATGCCAGACGAGAGACTGCCAGAGAATCTTCTATGTGAGGTCCATGTATGGCCAGCGGTCCCACGGTGGGCAAAAGAAACGCTTCAAAGACACAATAAAAGCCTCAATGAAAGCGATTGCCATCAATCCAGACACAAGGGAACGAGCTGCAATGGACCGATCCACCTGGCGCTCTTCAATCCACGAAGGTGCCAGGTCATGCGAGGCAAACCGGATCACCACCGCAGAAAAGAAGAGGCAAGCCCGAAAGGCTCATGCTGTCAACCCTCCAGGAGATGTCACACTCGTCCCTTGTCCCTTCTGTTCCCGAACCTTAGATGCAAGGATCGGCCTAATCAGCCATCTGCGCACACACAGACAACCCTCGGATGACTAGAGTGGTCCTCGTCGTATCGACGGACGATACGAACAACCAAAACAGTCCCTGTTAATCAGACTTTCTATGAGACGCAATGTGTATTTCCAAAAATTATATATATAGAGTAAAAGTGTCTGACATTAACACTAAAATTATGTAATTAAAAAATCTTCATATTCTAAGTGCGACTACAATAAATAAAACTCACATCAAATTCACCTCATTTTAAACATGAAGTAAACCATTAACAAGATTTCTATCCCTTTAAAAAATAGTTATTATGTTAATTTTAGGGAGGGCCCAACACTACAACAGCAATAACAGATGATCATCTGCTCTTATCAGTCATGGGTTAAGAACATAAAATTATTCAGTATTATGTGCACCATTTCCTTACCCATACTGAGGGTGATGAGACTGACTTTAAAACATGCTAGCTTCATTAGGATAGCTAGCTGGGCAAAATACCTGAAATTAAAAGGGAAAGACATATTCTTTAAATACACAGTAGTTTAACTTTGATAACAGGTACATCTTGCCATCTCAAAACAAAGATCATAAAATAAAATTTATGATGATGTGCAAACCCAATACCATGAACAAAAAAAGCAATAAGACACCTCTGGTAGCTTGAACCCATCAGCTCAAGGCTAATAAGGGTGGTAATTTCAGGATATGAATCCTGACAATCATCCAGAAATGAAGTCTCACATTATGATTTCGTTGTCTGTGTCAATGACTGAAATTCATATAATACCCCTTGTACTGCACAAAGATGTACAGTCCATTTTATGTTCCTCTTGGTATAACAGTTGCATTCATAGGACGCTCCCAGCCCTTGTGAATGTGGACCTTTTAGTGAAACAACATTACTATCCATCTATAGATGGACAAGTGCAGAAATATAAATGATAGTGATCAACTAAATCTTACTAACTAAATCTACCAATTTCACAAGAAAAATTAATAAATTCAAGCCCAAAAGATAAAAAGCATGTGTTCTGTTAAAATATTGCAAACGTTATTTTGAGCCCCTTGCTCTTTAAAAAAAAAGAAAAAAGAATTAAACTTAAAGTTAAAGTGTTAAAAATTTTGTTGAAATTGCATAAACTTAATTTAGACTTAAATTTCATCACCATAACTTAACGGCTGTCATTGCCTGATAAATTTTGATACTAAAATACTAATTTTAGTTATAAGTTGGGTGAGGTGAGACTGCAATCAGGCTAGGTAGAAAAAAATGTTATATAAAAAGGATATATGTAGGCCTGAGAGGACGCCACAAAAAAAACAAGCATGAAGCAAAAGCCTTCATCCGCATACAAAAACAACAAATTAATAAACAGAAATAAAATAAAATATACCATACATACTCGTTCCATAGCCCGTTCGTTCATAAACCGACCCCCCTCTTTAGGAAGAGAATAGTATAAAAAGTGTGTAACCCACTTGTAAGCCGACCCCAAAAAATAATAGGACACCGTAAACAAAATGGCACACATTTTTTTTGAAACTACAAGCTTCTTCTTCTACATATTCTTTTGTCCTGAGACTTAGTCTCCTAAGGCCTTGGCTAATACCTGGGCAACCTGCTTCATCTGCTGAGCAGTGCCATATAACATTGTCTTAACGTGGGACTCTTTTGCCTCCCTTACCTCCCCGGCTATGTCTAGCACGGGACACGAAGTTAACAGGTGTAGTACTGTTTCAGAGGCTTGGCTGCAATGACGGCAGTTCGAGTCCCTGTTATGGTATAGCCTGTTGAAATATGAGTTAGTTGGTGACAAACAGGTCATTCATTCCCATATGGTCATGTCCATTGAAATGCCTTGCGTAATTGATCATATATGCTCAGCCATGCCACCAATGTAGATGGCAGAACGTGTGCAAAAAACATTGTAGACTTGTTCAAGAATATGGGACCCTTGCAAAACATAGGATGAATGTGTTGTTCTTACTGACATGTTGAAACCGTCGCCACAACAACTCTTCCCTTAGTCTTCATAAACTCTGTACTACTTTCATCCTCTTCTTTCTGGTTGATGGATTTCCTTGACATAATACAGCAGCTAAGTGTTATTTTATTTATCTTCATTACTTTTTGTTTGTTTGTTTGTTTGCCAACACATTCATAATTTTAGATATCATAGCAAGACACTGATTGGATCAGCATAAATTTTTAAAGGTTTTGGGTTCCTAAATATTTCAGATACTTACAAGAGTTGTTCTAATCCAAGCATACCCATGCCTCTAAAGTCAGTACTTGGGTCGTGACCTTGAAAACCCATATCTGTCCAATGTGATCCTATTCGACCACAAAGAGGGATACCACTGTTGTAAACGTCCCATAGCTATGGTAAACAAGAAAAAATATTGATCTTTTTTAAAAACATTTAATAGCACTTCAGCATTAAATTTATGTCACTGTCAACAGGCTAATGATGAAATTTAAAAAGAAATTCTTTTACAAACATTAAGAGTAGTGTTAGCTTTTAAAACAGCTTGTATTAAAAGAATTCTAATTGTCAGTAATATTTAATAGTGCAATTAAAAATAATGATTAAGGCAGTGTTTCTCAAATAGTGGGGCACCCCCCCCCGGGAGGGGGGGGTGGTGCGAGGCTCCATAAAGGGGGGCTGGTTTGACCGTTATGCAGAGGTGTACTTAAAACAATTTTATAGACAAATGATACTATTTACAGTCGCGCGGGGGCGCAAAATGTTTTTATTTCTTCCTAGGGGGGCATGACAGAAAATAATTGAGAAACACTGGATTTAGGTCTTTAAAAAAAAATAATTGATATTTGGATACATTCAATGTGTGATATAATCTACTCACCTGTGTTAATTTCTTCTCATGCGATGGTTCGTCTGCTGAATATTTTGTTTTCCTTAAATCCTCAGCATCATTTAAGACTTTATTATAGGATTGAATGTGACTGAGGTAGCACTTTATTAATGCCTCAAACCTAATTTAATATTTTAAAAATAATAATATGAAAAAAAAATAGAATAAAGACCCATCTTTTTAAAAGGATATAAAATGGGACCCACTTAACTCAAGCCCCGGTTAACTAGTCAGCTCTATTAAGTCGACGTTTTTTTCTTGGAACCGCCAAATTCTCTCTTTGTCTTTGCATTTTCTCAGCGGTTAATTCGATTATTTTAAGTCGCCAAAACCTAATACCTCGAGCACAAAAGAGGGCCAAAGTTGCCACTTAGCCTTGGTTATCTCGATCGCCATGACCAATCGCCAGCTTTTGAAAATGTTAGATGTGATTTTTTATAACCAAGGGCGCTAGGTCTGCTGGTGACGTCACAGCCCGCTTCTGTTCAGCTCTCAGCGCTGTGTTGCTTCTGGTACTATGCCAATCACCAGCTTTTGAAAATGTTAGTTATCAATTTTTTATAACCAAGGCCACACATCCAATTTCGGCCTCGCTGGGTCTGCTGGTGAGCATTAAGCTCTCAGCGCTGTGTTACTAACTTAAATCGCCAGCTTTTGAAAATGTAAATTATCGGCCGCGTAAGTGATGCCGATGCCGAGTATTACGTAATTTGCTTCAATAGCAAAGATGCACACAGAATGGCATGTCTAAAAATTTCGTTTCGTATGGAATAACAAAATGTACCATGTGCAGACTTGTTGTCATTGGCAACCATTCATCCTTCAACCTCATGTTTACTCTATTACTACTGCTTTGTTCTCATTGTTTCATTCATAAAAAGTGGCCGTGTGCAAAAGCCATTTAACTATTGGTTAGAATTAATTAAAATGTGTCAAAGTTGAAGGTTCAAAAGTTCAAAAGGAGATCCTAATTTATTTTAGTACCTGTTTATAGAGAAGAGTTCGCTTTTTTGTCATGAGACATATATAGGTCATGATAGTCTGATAGACAAACACATAACGGCAACGCCTTTGTGTAAAAAAAAACCTCCAAAAACATGTGCATGTACATTCTCATTTATTAACGCTAGTGATGGGATGATACTAAAATCATAGGGTGCTTACTGTAAACAAGGCTCCCCAGATTTTAAAATATATAATATAACAGACTACAGACAGTTTACCCACCCCCATTCTCAATCTCCCACACCATATCGCTAAATCTGGGAATCACGGCAATACGATGTCGCACGCGGCATGGCGGGCAGGAGTAAAAGAATTCGTTATAATTATGTACTAGTACTAGTACTAGGGAAAAAAACTGTGCTAACGCAATAAAGGGTTATATTTAAACTTAAACGGTCCTTAAAAATGAACGGTCTTAACAACCTTAGGAAAGAGTGAAGAAATGGGTCCCGATATTCCGATACGATTACGATTAATAGTCCCATCACTAATTAACGCACATCATGTATATAAAGAAATTTTAAGCGCATGTTAATATTTTGCCGCCATATTGGTTTTCGTTTAACTCGATGATCGGTTATCTCTGCGCCATTTTTCATACCCCGAGGCCGTCAACTTAAGCGGGTCCCACTGTATTAAGGAAATTTGTATCTCTTAAATGACTTTCATGTGACATTCAAAGGAGTTACCCTTCTTGTACACTGACACCACAGAAAGAAAATAAAAACTAATGTCATTGGTAACAAACAAAAAATAATAAAAAGCAAACTCTATCTTAGATTAACTAAATAAATAATGGACTTAATAATAATAATCATGTATGTAATTAATTGAGCATTAGAACCATTTTTAACAAATTTATAATACAGTAAGAGCTAAAATTTTAGAGAGTGATCTAAATATTGGTAGCATGGTTGTAATCGCTAGTGGGAAGGAAAGTTGTCCGATTTTTATTACCAACCAAAGTATAAATCTTAATGTCATTTTGCATTTGATAATTGACTAAGTCATTTTAAGAGTTTTAACAAATACAATGTATAAATTTACAAAACAAACTTACTGTGAATGAGTTTCAGGTACAATGTTTTTCAAAGCACATATTTTTTTTACGGCTAACCCAACATCATAATCTGAATTTGTAGCACATTGTCTCAATTCAGGGAGGCTGGAATGTTTTAATGAGCTCTCTAGAACAAAACAAAAATGTTAAAAATATACTTTGATTGGTGATTTTATTAAATATGTTATTTATGCTTATCTCTCATCTGGTCACCCAATTAAAACAGAAGGATTTGTTTTTATACAACAAAAAAATTGAACTCGCAATTTATTGAAACATCAAAGATTTTTATCAATTTCAAAAACATTCAAAGGATTGTGTGTTCAAGGGTTTGCTACGTAGGATTTTTTAATCCTTTTATCAATCATTTCAAAATTTAACATTTTGAAAATGCTTTTCACTAATTTGTATTTCCCAGAATGCACGGGGAAAAATTTTTATTAAATAATGTGGAAGGACACCAATGAAATTTAAGCTTTTTCACCTTGTCATTAACATTTTACATCAGTTGTAATTTAGAGATTTTTATATGGAATATAAGTTTTGTTTATATAATGGATAATTTTTTAAAAATATTTTAAATACTTACCAATCCTTTTAATTTTACTAATTTGGTCTACATTTTCATAAGTGATCCTAAGGAGCTCACATTTGCCTGTAATTTGACGTATGATCCATTTCAATAATGGCCTGAGTAAAAGGAAATAAACCTTTGACCACCACTCATTCACCCATCCAGACAGCACTAAAATATTTATTTAAAAAATTATTAGCATTATAAATATACAAATAAATAATTGACTAAATGTATTTAAGACATAGATCATAAAAAATTAGAATGGATGAATGCTTACTTCTATAGAAATAAGAAGCTGACATAAGATAAATAACTGTTTAAATAATATAGCAAAATATTTTATGAACATTAACTTATTTCCTAGAAGTAGAAGCTTGTTAAAAAATTGCAGTAAAATCTTAGAGGGTGGGGATGTTAAAACATTTGAGTTACTGTAATTTAAAAATAAGTAATAGTGGCAAGATATTTAACAACACATTTTATTGGTTACATTGTAAAATCAAGAGGGTAAATAATTTTATGACAAGATAAAATCGTTGGTGAATTGCAAAAGAGCGAGGGGTAAAGAAAAGTAAATAAAATAAGAAACTTATTTTCAAATTTGTGTTGAATAATCTATTTGAATTTTCAATTGATCTATGGATGTGTATGAGTATGTTTTTTTCTTTCTTTATGTTGAAATTGAATTAAATTTTTTTTTCTCAACTGAACAAATTTAAAAACAAATTTTAAAATTAATTCCACAAAAATAAAAATGTTTTAAAAAAATTACCCTGGTGTTGAAGTCCCATTGATACTACTAGCCTATTTATGACATGCCTAAAACATTGGAGGAAAGCATCACTTAGTAAGTAGGGGGCTAAAACTAAAATTTAAAAACTGGTTGTAAAGTAAGGATTTAAAAAGACAGTTCTTTTATAATTAACAAACAATACATATCATAATTTTTGATTTATAGCATATAGAACTGTAAATATGTTCTTAACTGTGAAGTTTAGTAGTAGTAGGCATATCAATATTGTAGAAAAACAAATAAAAATACCAAAATTCATCTTTCGGGTAGAATTCTATTTCTTAGTTATAAGTAGGTTACAAGTATTTTGGACCAATCAATGCAACTTAAGGATAGATGAGTCTCAATACTTGCTTAACCAAGAAGATGTCATCGCTCTTTTTTTGCCTATGAGGCCAATGTACATGTATTTAAATTACTTTTGTTCCTAATTCCCTTGCTGTAGCACATGTTTCTCACAATAATTAAGAGGCAAATGGTTTAAATTATGGAAAATTGAGTAGAATTAAATTTATTAAAACTACATTTATAATATGGATTTCAAATATTTTAAGGTAAAATTTGACTTGATTAATTATTAGCTATTTAAATTGAGTTCTCATGGCCATGGTCTTCCAGGAATTGAGCTTAAATGAACTTGCACTTTTTCACAATATCACTCCTCACCCCTCAATTTTGCCATATTACATATACATTAGCCCCTTTATGCAAAATCAAAATCCTTCAAATTCCCTTCAGTTTTTAATATGAACCTATAAATAAATAACTAATTTCCTCCTGATGCGATTAAATGCGTCCTCGGGGGTGGGTGGGGGTTCCTCCTGATGAGACCAAAGACATAGTGATACACTCTATCATTTTTATTAAAAATGGCATTCAAATCTCGCTTTCCTTCTGACTTCCAGTAAGGGCATGATTTTGGATGATTTCCATTCCATATAAATAAAAAAAAGACGATTTTCCTATTTCTCTTTCAGTTCATGTGTGCTTTAATAAAGCGCATATATGTTTCTCTGAGCAGAACATTGCATAATCTGTCTTTTTTAATTATTTTTCCATCATGAAAGCTATATCATTATTAATGATAATTCATTTCTTGTTGCATTTATGTTTGTATATTTAAATTGATAAATAATTTAAGAAAACTAAAATAAATTTCTAATGGAATAAAAAATGACACAAAGTTACTTCCCCTTTATCAGGCAAATTAATTAAGTGCGGAAGAAGTACGTCAGCAAGTCGGTATTAGTTTTTTGAAAATCTGCTAGATTTTAAAAAAAAATAAAGCTAGTTATGATAAGCATGTAGTGATAACAGAAAATTGTGATAATAGTTTCATAACTTCAAAAATTTAACTTATGGGCCTCTCCACCTTGTTTTGTTAAAGAATCAGAGGGTGTGTGATTGTGAGAAAGGTGATAATCTACCACTTCAGCATTAAGAAATCATGTTGCTCCAGTTGGGAATGTGTTTATTGATACAATTCTTTTATAGATCCAAGGAGTACGTGATAATTTTGTATAGATTTATTATAGGACATACATAAATATTCTCAGAAAAAAATTAAAAGACATAATTTAACGGATGTAAAGAAAAAAAAATTAAGCTAATGCCTAATGCATTGTTCCTGCACAATAATGATCAAAGAACATGAACTTATGCAAGTCCTTAGTTTGTCCACATCGCATATATTTTTTTACATTCTGTGTGGATTGGATCAACATAATTTCCTTGATGTTCAAAAGAGTGTTTGTTAATTCCATAAATAATATAGAAACGTTTGGACATTCAGCAAATTTAATACAGTGAGTCAGGAAGTATATAAAAATATATGGCAAGCGATATTCGTACGGTCAAAACCGTGCGGATAATGTCGAACATTATTCGCACGGCTTTGACAGTGAGAATAATGTCGAATTAATTCAATATTCATTTTAACCGTCTTTCGAGTGTCTGGAATCTTATTACTGTATCCATTTTAGCAATAATCTGAGCGGACCTGCATATCGTTGTTAATGATTAATCATTAATTAATTAATTAGTAATACTACGGATTTAGCTATATATAAAACTATACTATTATTAACTGCTCCAGTGCAATCAACTTTGTATTTTTATTCTGTATATTATGAAGTACCTTTATACTTTCTAACTTTCATTCATAATTGGACGAGACTCTGTAATTAAAAAGGATAATTATTATTCTCCCCAAAACTAGCATTGTACCTGTGGTCATCATAAATCCATTAAGTTAATTTAATTTAAAGCATGAAAAAACTAAAGACGATATAATGGTATAGCCAGTATAGCATAAATATTTAAAAGTGAGAGTCTGTAACAGTGACTAACAGAATAGATAAGACAAGCAAAGGGTGGGGGAATCATTAAAATGTTTCTGGGAAAGAGCCTGCTTGAGTGTTTGCAAACATCCTCACTGTGGTTGTAAAACAAACAAACAAAAAAACAACCCCCCCCCCAAAAAAAAAGTAATAAGTAAGACTGTCCTAGGATTCGATCGGCATACAATAATAACAATTGAACTAAGCTAAATTAACCACTCAACTGGAGAAGCTTATGAAAAATATCGCTATTTTAAAAATATAGATATTCATCATTAATTGAACAAGAATCAATTTTTATGGCAGTGCTACTTAAAAATTTCAGTAATCATGACATTTTAATTAGTATTAGCTAGGGGACTACCGTTATGCATTTTTGCCAAAACTACCAAATTTTTTTTTCCGAAATTAGTGCCAATATGAGTATTTTATAGGATAAATACCAGCGGTCATATTTGATGACGCCATTCTTCAATTTATAACTCGTAATTATTTATATTTCAATTAGGGGGCTACCGATATGCATTTTTGTCGATATTACTGATGTTACCGATATTTTTTTACCATATGAGTGCCAATATGAGTATTTGTAATGACAAAAACCAGCGGTCTTATTTGATGCAGTCATTCTTAAATTTATCACTCCTAATTATTTATATTTTATATTAGGGGTCTACCAATATGCATTTTGGCCGATATTACCGATATTTTTTCCTGACATGAGTGCCAATATGAGTATTTGTTAGAACATAAAATTACAGCGGTCATATTTGATGACATCATTCTTAAATTTATCACTCGTATAATTTAGGGGTCTGCCGATATGCAGTTTTGCCGATATTACCGATTTTTTTGTGTGGCCGAAATGAAATTTCTGATGTGTTTACAAGTTCCAATTCATGACCTATATAAGACTCATGACAAAACGAACCGTAATTTATAAAAATGTACAAGCAAAATTAGGAACTCCTTTTGAAACTTTAACTTTAACTCATAATTATTAGGGCTGCGGAAATTATCGATTAATTTCTCGATTAATCGTTAAAAATTTTATCGATTAAATATCGATTAAAATAATTTTAATCGATAAAAATTTGATTAAAATTTAAGAAAATATTTATAATATTTTTTAAAAATTTTAGTAATAAATAATAAATTATTAATAATAATAATTTATACATATTTTTTTACGTACAAACATCTCCCGCGTAATATTAAAATTTATTTTATTAATTTATGTTGACCGGCAGACGTCAACTAAAAAATGGCTGACAGCCAGAGCCGTCTTTACACCATTTTGGGCCCCCGGGCAAAGAAATAGTGTTGGGCCCTTTCCCCGCAGGAATAAAAAATGAATATATATAATATATATAAATAAACATATGCCCATGGGGCCCATATGCTCGTGGGCCCCCGGGCAAATGCCCAATGGGCCTATGCGTTAAGACGGCCCTGCTGACAGCATCAGCGCAGTTAAATTTAAACATATAACTAGAAAGTTGAGCAAATATGTTGTTTTTAAGCTAACTGCGGGTTGCAAAGTCGAAGATGGTGAAAACGTTTACTGTGTTCACTGCCATAAACAATTCTCTTTTAACGGATCAAATACATCGCTAACGTACCACCTTCAGCACAAATCAAGTATCAACACATTGTCATGAAATTTAGTTGAAAATATTCTTAATTTTCAATGTCCGTGAGAAATGTTCAGTTTAATGACGTCATAAATTTCTATTTTTGGTTTTAATCGAAATTATCGATTAATTAATCGATAATTTTTCAAAAGTTAACGATTAAAATTAAAATAATCGATAACAGCCCTAATAATTATTAATTATAACCAATAGTTTAATGGCTTTTGCACACGGCCACCTTTTATGAATGAAACAATGAGAACAAAGTAATTGTAATAGAGTGAAAATGAGGTTGAAAGATCAATGGTTGCCAATGACAACAAGTCTGCACACAGTACACTTTGTTATTCCATACGAAGCGAAATGTTTTAGACATCTGCGATTCTGCGTGCATCTTTGCTATTAGACCAATTACGTCAACATAATTTTTACATGTTATCCATTTATTAGAGCAATTACGGTATACTTGGTATCGGCACAATTTACACAGTATTTCTGAGCATACAAAAATTGGCCGATACCTAAACAATATCATAGCACATGGCATACTGTATCGTCGCTGTACATATTAATACTAGGACTCTTTTGGCTATTTCAATACCTGTATCGGAGTCGATATATTAATTTTATTAATTTGTCGAGATATTGTAAATCTAAATGATAGGGGTTTTTTGGTGTTTTTTTTTGTTTGTTTTATTTTACGTAAAAAAATATCGGTGATGTCAATATCGTCAATATCGGGATCTTTACATGATACCGATATTGCCGATATCCAAATATCGGTGCCGATATATCGGTAGACCCCTAGTATTAGCATATAAATTACACATTTTAGCCTAAATCGAGTGATATCGGCTATTATTTTGTCTACACCGGGCGGGTTTTTTTTTCCAACGTGACCAGCCACTAGAAGACAAATATGCCAACGACCCATGTGGATAATACTCAGCATTATCCCCTCTGCCAAAACCGTGCTAATAAATCTCTCTATGCACTGGTGTGATATTTAATTTTTTTTCAGCATGGAACGTATTATCGTATTTTACATGGATTTGTATGGGAAAAATTGTTTTGTTTAACGAGTGTTTCGCTTAACGAGTAAGACTCTGGAACGAATTAAACTCGTTATGAGAGGTTTTACTGTATTTGATGTTTTGAATTTTAAGCAAAGTACTGAAGTGATTATTTTAGTTGCATAAAAATTTTTTAAGAAAATATATAATTTAATTGTAAAATATTTTACTTAATACTTTAAACCCCTCCCCAAAAACATAAGAAAGCAGAGTTCAAAGTCTTTACAAATATTAAGACTAAGATTTTCATCGAGCTGCAACAAACTAGCAGGACTGGAAAACACAAACATCTGCACTATAATGAGTCTATGAGTATGACTGTGACAGTGAGCATTCTAGTATTTCTAGACTCAAAAGGAAAATCAATCCATGAATCAATCATCAATCAATGATGAATGTATGGTAATTGTATTCATTTCATGTAAAATCTAATTATTTATTTTTTTAATTTTTAGGAGAAATTATTGAATTTATGGTAAACCTGCAGTTTCTACACGTATATTATTTCACAGCGAAATTTAATTTTCTCGTGAGAACTTACGCTTTTAATTTATTAAATGCATTATTATATGTTGTATTTCAGCGCTAATTTGTAAGTCTTTTTAATTTCTAAGGCATTTTTTCGGCTCTATATAATACATAATCTGGTCACGAAACGTCCATTTTGTTTACCCAACCAGATGTTTTTTTACCTGGCTCGACCCATGCTAAAATAAATTTACAGACTGAAAATGTTTTTTAAAAGGTATTTTTAATCTATTTTAATGTTCTCAGAAGATATATAAATATTTTAAAGACAATTTCATTTTTTATTTCATTACTAGATGTTTGATTCTTATTTTGTTTGTTTGGAAATTTCCATTTGGCATCTTATTGAGACAATCCGGCAAGTAGAGTATAACATAAACAAAATGGTTGCACCACGATCAGACTATTTAATGTTGAGAGCCGAAAAAATGCCTTAGAAATTAATAAAACAAACCCGTAAAAACAAAGTTTTTGACTATAAATCCCTTATATATGAGACATAACTAACAGTATTGATTATTTTCAAACATTTACAGACTGAATCTGTCTTAACTCAAATTTGCTTCATAACCCTAGGGGGGGAGGGGTGGGTGGGAGGGGGAGAGGGGAAAAGTCTGGTCACCGATTCGCTTGACCGAGCTTAGAGTGACACGTAAAATGTAAACAAAAGCGCCCCGTCGCATCGTTGGGTCGCCTCAATGCGTCAGCTCAAAATTTCACGTGGGAAAAAAACAATAACAAACCGTGAATTTGAATTACATACCTCATATAAGGATAAACTAAAAATGCATTCAATTTAATTACGGTACGTTCGTATCGTATCTGGAAATTGTTGATACGATGCATTGTTAGGTCAGACGGTCAGTGCGCCAAATTTCAGCTTGATCGATCACGGAAAGTGGGGTCATTTTCGACTTTTGTTTTCCGGCCACGCACCATGAGATGATAGAGAGAGATGATGAGACGGCCGGCAGAAGTTAATATAAGGGATTTAAAAAGACTTACAAATTAGCGCTGAAATAGCTGTAATACAACATATAATAATGCATTTAATAAATAAAAACGTAAGTTCTCATGAGAAAAATTAATGTGTCGCTGTGAAATAATATACGTGTAGAAACTGCAGTTACCGAATTTATTGTCATTGTCTGACATTCAATTTTTTTGTTTTATAATTTATATACTATTTATAGGGCTTTGCTTTGACGAATAAAATTGATAAATAGAATGTAATGAATGGTGAGAGTGAGTGTTACGTTATTTTGTTTTGGATTTTAATTATCATTGATTTTGATTTAATTAGGTATTTGGGCAAAATTTTCAAATATGAAGCTATAGCTTTAAGATCTAGTTGGTTAGAAAGGGCTTGAAAAATGCAATTTATTGATACCAAATTTATCGTTTTAGGTTATTTCTAAAGAAAGTTATGATTTTTTTAGTGAATTATTTTGGGATAACTCTGCTAATTGAAACATATAAGAAAATATAAAAGTGACTAAAGTGAAAAATTGGGCAGTGAGACTGAGACAGCTGTTTAAAATGGCAGTTAATTAAAGTTATTTCAGAAATGACTGAAGATAACCATAACAAACCATATATTTCCGCATTCGTCATATCATTTCCCAAACAAGCGTCCTAAAATTAATTCTGATGTACGCAAGATTGGCTCATTAATATTCAAAATGGCCGTCAAATTTGCATATGTCATATTTTAAATTTAGCGCAACTTAAAAATAATTATCCAAACTATTAAGTCAAGCATATCAAACTGTTCGTGTTGAAAAGGAGAACAATAATTGACAATAATACTTATTTAAAACTAGTTGATGTAGTCAAGTATCCCCAAAAACTTACAATTTTTTTTATATCTCAGAAAACAAAGTCAGATTTACAAATGCAAATGAAATATCTATTTATATCGCTTGTTAGTTAGTCTTTTATATCTTAAGTAACTTAAAATAGTGTTATTAATATTTTTTAGCCCTTAGATTAGATCAAATTTGAATTTGCTGAGGTACATAGAAGGAAGTTTTGGCCATCTTGAAAAATAGGAAAAACCATGTGGTGAATTTTTTGAAAAATAAAAAAAATATTTTGGGCGAGGTTGGGGGGGAGTGGGACTTTGTCAATTCTTATAGATATTTGGATGCTGATTACAGTGGTTATCATTAAAAATCGCGAGTGGTGGCAAACGAAAGAGATATTTATATTATTTTATGGTAAGCGTTATTCGCACCGTTTTGGCAGTGCGAATAATGTCCAACATTATCCGCACGGTAAATCGTGCGGGATAATGCCTAGCGTTATTCGCACTGCCGCCACAGTTTTTGACCGTGAGAATGATGCCAAACGATATCTAAAGGCCTTGGACTTGGGTAATGCATATAAAAATGTTAATAAAAATTAACAAATAATACTAACAGTCACTGTTACAGACTCTCACTTTAAAATTTTGACCGTAAGAATAATGTCTAACTAATTCAATTGTCATTTTAACCGTCTTTCGAGTGTCTGGAATCTTATATTTGTATACATTTTAGCAATAATCTGAGCGGACCTGCATATCGTTTGTTAATGATTAATCATTAATTAATTAATTAGTAATACTACGGATTTAGCTGATATAAAACTATACTATTATTAACTGTTCCAGAGCACAATTGAAGTAACTTTTTATTAACTTTCATACCTAATATTTAATTGGACGAGACTCTGTAATGAAAAAGAATAATTATTATTCTCCCCAAAACTAGCATTGTACATGTGGTCAACATAAATCCATTAAGTTAATTTAATTTAAAGCATGAAAAAGCAAAAGACGATACAATGGTATAGCCAGTATAGCATAAAAATTTTAAAGTGAGAAGTCTGTAACAGTGACTGTTAGTAACAGAATAGATAAGACAGGCATGGGTGGGGGGAAAAATAAAATGTTTCTGGGAAAGAGCCTGCTTGTGTGTTTGCAAACATCCTCACTGGTTGTAAAACAACACACCCCTCACCCACCAAAAAAAAGTAAGACCGTCTTAGGATTCGATCCGCATACTATAATGATAATTGAACTAAGCTAGATTAACCACTCAAACTGGAGATGCTGATGAAAATATTTGTTAATTAAAAATTATAAGTAATTATCATTAAATGCACACTAATCAAATTTTATGGCAATGGTACTTTAAAATATTCAGTAATCATGAAAATTTTTAATAAGTGTTAATTACACATTTTAGCCTAAATCGAGTGATATCAGCCATTATTTTGTCTACACCGGGCGCGTTTTTTTTCCATCGTGACCAGCCACTATAAGTAAGACGCATGCGCAGATGACCTGTGCGGATAATATCAGCATTATCCGCACGGCCAAAACCGTGCGATAATGACTTCGTTATTTTATATAGTTATTATACTGTAACTCATCTAATTACATTTAACTAACAAAAATTCAGCACCAAAAAAATGGAGAAACATAGTTAGTAATAAATCAGCACCGAATATCTTTAAAATGATATATCCCATATCCATTTAATAAAGAAATTACACAGAAAAATGCAATTATTCTGACACTACCATACGCATTGTTTACATTTTAAAGTGGACAAAAAGTTGAACAAGGGGCATATAAACTCCTCAAGATTTTTCACTAAGTGAAAAATGATTTATCCAATTTAATACGTTTTCTATACTCTATACTATACACTTATTATACACTATACTATACACTAGTTAAACAAGATTTTCTTAAATTTCTGCGGCCATCGCTTGGCTGGTCTGGTCGAATAATAAATCTAGTTTAATTTTAATTTTATTTGAAAAAAATACTC